>UZAE01001353.1:0-13720 GCA_900617975.1 Rodentolepis nana
CGAATTTTGCAGTAACTCAACTATAGTTAACGCAATAACTAATTGAAACAGGGGTATTAATACATCATCGACGAAATTTACAGTCTGTCCTGATTTCAACCTTTAAAACAACAACTGTCATCAGTGGACAGTCAGCAATTGATCACACATTTCTAAAATGGCTTTAGTAGCCTTGCAGGCCCTCAGGAACTGATGGGAGAAAATTAACATGCTACGTTTGCTAAAGTGTTCTCTGTCTTATTTGGAGCCGGACTTTCCACCTTTAAGAACAAAAATGAAGTATATTTCCAGGAAATAATCCTGAACAATTTTTTGACTATGGGAAGAGAACTTACAGAGTTGCTTCCTTCACTGTGTCTGGGCACAAATTGAACCCGATTTCTTATTACCTTAGTAGACGCTCAAAACAAAATATTGGATCATGTGTAAAATAGGTTTGGCTGTTCATGATGGCAGTATGGAACATCAAGCTAAATCTTTTTTCTGATTAGTTAGATTAGCAGAGTATTAGTAATTTGTTAAATTACTTTATTTAGGTTAGAAAAAAATCATTTCATTTCCATTTAGTTCATATTTTCGTAAGAGAAAGATCTTCTTTCAACCTTTTGCCATGTGAGAATTTTTAAAAACCCACAGCCTTTTGACATATCGTAAAACCAAGATTTGAGATCAAATAATGATTTAACTTCGTTGATCTCAATACGTATACGTTCGTACTCGTGCTTGTGTTTCAGTCTTCCTCTTATTGATTTATGCAGGCAGTTTAAAGCGAAGCTGAATGTTAAAATTATTATTGAATCAATTAGCTTCAATTTTATTTTCCATAAATCCTAGCAAAGCGGCAGCAAAAAACCAGTCCACGTCACTCTCCTAGCCGACCAATGAGATACCTAGCAGTTGCACCCAGCCAATCAGCAACCAGGGTACCGAATCCAGTCATTTCATTTGGGAATTGCGTATAAATAGCAATCGATGGGAGAGCGGTCGACCAGAAGGCGACACAGCAGCATTATGGTCATTTCTATTTATAGGTTGCTATCTTTAGTCCTTATTACCCTTGTTACTGTGTCTGTAGCTCAATCAAATGGTAAGTAGTACTAATTTGTTACTTAGTAGGGAGATATAACTGATAAAAAGAAATTTAATATATTTTATCCTTACTTTTACAGAACTTCAGGTGATTGCTTTGCGGGGTGAAATAGATGATGCAGTTAGTCGTTTTGAACGATCACTCCAGGTCTTTGGTTATAAGTACACGTTTGCCGATGTTTCCACTTATGGACGCATTCCAAAAGATGTGTCCTTCTCTGATAAACTACACACTATCAGACACATTACAAATGGTCTAGATTCAGAATTCGTTCTCATCCTTGACAGTCATATATCACTCCTGCTGAACCGCCCAGCTGATTTGATTCAACAAGCCGATCAAACTGGTGCCGACTTCTTGTTTATTGAATTGGACACCAATTCCGATAAAACACTGCCTTCTGGAGATGAAATCTTCAGTGGTATGCTGGCTAGAACAAAGAAATTGAATAACCTGATCGAAACTCTACCCGATGAACCCTCCGATAGTCAAGTTGATAAATTCATTGGGGCTCTTAATAGCGAACTTATACAGGCAACTGCATGAATACTTCTGTTTCAACACTATATTTTCAATCTAATATGAACCCACGTTTGTTTTGCAGAATTCGGACAAAATTGTAATTGACAAAGATTCCGTTCTCTTTCAACTTGTTGACGATGATTCCGGTAAAATTTTAAAGTTATAAACCATTTAAGATGCACTGATCAATTTTAACACGAACCTCTTTGTTCAAAAGGAGTTCACCTGAAAATTCGATATGATGGTGACCGTGGTTACGTCCAAAATGTGAGGAAAGACACCGTACCACCTATTCTTATTGCGTCTGCTGAAGGAAAGGTAAGTTGCTACCTTAAGCTATGTTAGACATTTTGAAGACTGTAGGATTTTAAGCCATTATAAAATGTTCCATGTGATTTGTTTGAGAAGGAGTTCTGCTTTTTCGTAGCACAAATTAAACTCACTTTCAAACTACCTGGCTCGTGCCTGGTCACCAGAATCCGGTTGTCAAATCTGCGATGAAGAAAAATTGGACATCTCCCGCCTTAGCGTGAGTTCGATTACTTCGGTTAATAATTGTTCATTGTAATGGCAACTGTTTCAAAGCATATTTTTGTTTATTAAAATTTTAATGCTCAAGTTATTTGAAAACTTTTCACACGATGGAACTGACCTTTGGTTATTGATAAACATTTTTTGTGCAATTTGCTTTATCATTAACTTATTGTCTTAATTATTATAGAGGAAATATATCAAGGACATTTCAAAATATTTAGATTTCAGTTTATTGTTGCCATCAATATTCACAACTTATTCTTATTGGTGATTAGTGTAGGCACACCCCAAGTAGATATGCTTCCACTGTCGGTTGATTAACTCAAGCTCCTAATGATTTTTTGTCATGAAGCTGATTGTTGCCACCCCCCAACATCAGCATCTTTATATGTGAGTCAAGGGAAATGGTTTACTGATATGGAAGTGTTCCTTCAGTCAGGACACTGTGGCTCAGATTTTGGATACGGCCTAACTCATGACTTACCCGTTGCCATGCTAGTGAGTGAAATTAAGGCAGGAGATTAAAAGTCATAGATAAATGTCAGTGGATGCATTTTTCGGCAACCCGAATCCAAAATTAATTTTTGGAATAAGACGCTATAACTATCCCAGGCTGACGATACAAATCTGCGTGCCTTACAATTAATAACTGCCTAAATGGATTTGTTGCACATCAATAAAACTGCTCACACTTCTGGGCTGAAGTTGAAAAGTGAGACTTCAAATTCTTTATTATTAAAATCGTTATGTCCAATCGATTAACCATTTCAGGGATTTAGCCGTTTAGTAATTCATTTTATTTGTTTTTCATTATTTATTAAAGAAGGACGACTACCCAATTGTTCAAATGACTGTTATGCTAACTCAACCAACTCCATTTCTCGAAGTCTTCTTTGAACGCCTTGGAAACCTCACTTATCCAAAGAATCGCATTGATCTGGTCACCTACTGCGCAGTGAGTTTCTAATAAAATCTCTGATTTAATAGTTCATTCTATTTGTCTTTCTACCTGTCTTTCATTTAAGGTTGAGAAACAAAAGCCCATTATTTCTGAATATGTGGCTAAGTACGTCAGCGAGTATCATTCAACAAAGGAAGTCCAAACAGATCCAAACTATGGCCCATATGATGCTTTCAGAGAGGCTATGTGAGTTTATCTCTGACAGTATGACCAATACTCAGCAGCAAGTCCTTTGACACTGATCACCATTTCAAACTAGGTCTTACTGCTGGAAAGACACCGAATGCAAATACGTGTTCTACGTTGAAACCACAACTCAACTGACAAAAGTTGACACCTTGGAACACTTGGTAGCAGCAAAGCGCAATGCAATTGCACCGATGATGACCCGACCTGGCAAATTCTGGTCCTCTTTCTGGGGTGCTGTCACTGATGAAGGTGCCTATGCTCGATCAGACGATTATTTCGACATCGTCGAACGTAGGCAAACGTATGTTAACTTCTCTTGAAATGACGACATATTTAGTAAGGGAGATATCTAGAGTTGCATTCTAATTACAGGGGAATTTGGAATGTTCCATTGGTTGGAGGCTCGATCCTTTTCTCCAAATGGGCGATTGAACAAATTCGTGATGAAATTGAAGATTCTGGGTTTCTTCTATTTGACATTTCTAATGCCGCTTTCCATCGTGTAAGTGTTGCCACTCTTTATCAGATTTACCCTTTGCTTTTGGAGATAAGTGATTCCTTGCATTTTCAGAACGTTTTCCTGTACGTGGACAATCGTAAAGAATTTGGTCATTTAGTAAATCCAGAAACTTACAACTTTGATCACCTTCATAACGACCTCTGGCAGATCTTTGATAACCCGAAAGACTGGGAAGATCGCTATATTCATCCGCTTTACCACAATTTTACTGGTCCAACTGTTACCAAAGACGATTTCGAACAACCTTGTCAAGACATCTTCCAAATTCCTTTAATGTCAGAGACTTTCTGCCAACAACTCATTGAAGAAATGGAACACTTTGGAAAATGGTCTGACGGTTCAAACTATGATCCGCGACTTGAAAGTGGCTATGAGAATGTTCCTACCATTGATATCCATATGAGACAGGTTAATTGGGAAGAGCATTGGATGCATGTCTTGCAGAAATACGTATATCCCATTCAACTCAAACTCTGGGAGGGATACTATGATAAAGTAAACAAAGAAAGGTGAATGTCTTAATGGGTTGAAAGTATATGCATTAACAGTCTTTTCCTTAATCTAGCCAACTGCTAGAATGAACTTCGTCGTCAGATACAAACAGGGTGAACAGCCGTCCCTGCGTTTGCACCACGATGCGTCCACGTATACACTGGATATGGCTCTTAATCGTTATAATGTTGATTATACGGTAAGTAGGATGGGTAAGGGGGGTGGTAAATTTGGCAAGAAAATCGCAGAAATCGATTTTTTGACCCTTTTAGGGAGGTGGTGTTCATTACCCACGATACAACTGCACCTTAAGAGAAACTCGCGTTGGTTGGCCATTGGTTTTCCCGGGTCGCCTCACGCATCTTCACGAAGGTCTGGAGACTACTAGTGGGGTTAGGTACATCTTCGTGACTTTCATTCATCCCTGAAAACTCACCTCATTCAAACAACAACAATAGCTCTCTTTCTTTTCCATCATTACTGTCGCTCGTTCATTGTATTTGCTAATGCATTTAATGGTAATATTTGTCTTTTAATACACATTGTTTATCATTTACTTTTATTTTTAGTAATAAAATAGTTAGGAAACAGTGACATTGGAAAATAGTTAGAAGAAATATTAACTATCATATCTGATTCATTAGCAAAATTAATTCTAACAATTATTAAAGATAATATGAATGAATGTTAACCTAATGTTGCGACATTCAGATTACAGAAAAGGTCTGAAAAGTGCCAATAGTCTATACTGTGTGCTGCTAAGTAAATGGCAATGAGACGATCAAACGATCTTAAAATGAGGTTGGGCACTCAAATATGTACTTTAATATTAGCCATTGATGCTGTGGTCGTAGTTCACTTTTTCAAATGAAAGGTCTCGCGTATTGGTTGCAATTGATCAGTTAGGCAAGTGGCGGATTGGGAGCACCTCATAGTGGGGTGTTCAGGATGCCTTCCCTATAACCAAATAATTTCCTATTTATTTCTTAATGGTTTAGAAAATCTATTGTGATTTACGAGTACAATAATGGTAACTATAAGATGAAATCCTCAGACATTTGGAAAGAACTTCCGATATCAAATAATCAGCAAAGAGTAATGGAGCGACAAAAAACGAAATCTGCTTTGTGGCATGCTACTACCTGGCAGCTTTTTATGAAGTCCAGACTGGTCACCTGATAGTCACACCCTCAGTCGCAAGTTCCTGTATAGGTATGACTCACTGTTTTATGGGAGAAAATTACAGACCCTGTCAAATCCACATTTTAAGTTCAAATCGTGTTCTTGCTATTAGCCAACTTGTTGTAAAACAATCGTCTTGTTTACCTACAATTTTTGCTGCCTTTTGTATAGAGGGAGTAGGGGAGGGAGGGGGGGGGAAGAACCAAGTGATTTTATTATAAGTCATAAATGACATTGCTATAGAAAGAATTCACTTGATTGAACTGTATTGAAATCTGCTTTCATAAAATTATTCAAGTACTTTTCTTATAGTTAATCGTGTCTGTCTTAAACTGGCAACTTTATTGCGATGACTTAACAACCACTCAACTAAATACTGTCATGCCACAGTTTAGTTAAAAATTAAACCGTGGGGTTAGATTCAAATATTTGAACTTTTGATAATAGGATATTATACAATAAACACTCCAAAACCTTATTTGAATGGAAAAGCTGAATGTGATGCTTTGCCTCTGTTCTCTTTTGATCTCTCTGTTTAGATGTTTTTCCCAATTAAAACAAATGAGAACACCACAGCATTTATTTTTATTTATATCAAATGGCAGGCATCTTGATGGTTATCATTAGCCCTTTAGTTAACTTCAGACTTCACAGAGGGGAAGGAACATCAAATTGAAAAAAGTCGAGAGGGGGGAAGGAAGAGAAGAGTGTTTCAAAGAGATAAGAGACAAACACAAAGGTAGAAAAAAAGGTGAGGTGAGTACTGTGAAATATTCGAATATGGCATAGAGTGAGGTGAAGGCAGTTTGAAGTGAGAAGTCAACTTCCAGTTAATAGACTTTTTTGCCATATGAATATACGTTGCCCAGGGTGCACCACGTGGAGGTAAGTCTATCGCACACCCCACACCACAGCATTGTTGTGGATAAAAATAAAACTCACCAGTAGATGCGATTGAGCAGATAGTCTAACCGTCTACGGCTTACTAAAATTATTAGCCCTTTGTACACACACCCTCATATCAATCTGACATGCGTAATTTTTTACTGAGAGATTTTCGACTATTCTTTACCAGCTATCACTTCTATTGCCTACCCATCAAGTGAACAAAGAACTCTTAACCCTAGTCTTAAGGTAAAACTAGACATTTGTGTTTTTGCAAGTCACAGAGATTTCAAGAGTGAACTCTAATTGTCGCAATTTTTAGCAGTAAATAAGATTCATTTTCAAAATGACCAAGGTCCTTATAAAACTTCTCCTCTTTATGGTTATCAACGAATTATACTAGTAATCAGGTGATGAAATTTCTTTATCTTTGCATTCGTTGGTTTACTCTTTCAAAAGTGATAATCATATTTCTTGCGTTTCGGTTGAGCCTGAAGTGTCTTTCTGGGATAGCATTGAAAGTGGTAGATTCGATACTAGATTTAGGATTTTCTTCCCGTGCTTATAAAGCAAAGTCCCACCTATCTATCTTGGCTGTAAAAAAGTTTCCGTCGTATTTTGGAAGCTGGATTACTCATTCCGAATTCATCATTATTGTGTACAAAACAGAGACTTGCTGTTGCATGCAATTAAGAGTTTCCAATATATTCCCGAAAATGTTGTAGCTTAGATAGTATGTTGATAGCAAGGAGAGTAGAATGTCAATAGAAACTGAGCATACAAACAGGAATATGAAAAAAGAAATGAGAAAGAAGGAATTGACTAAAGTGGCATTGCCGAGGAGTGTTTAGGGGTTAACAAAGGAAACGAAATCGTATCGAATGCCATCAGTAATCTCCAAACCCTCGTGGATGTGGGTAAGGCGGCCTGGAAAGATTAAAGGCCATCCAGCAGGGGTATCAACTAGAGAGCAATTGTATCGTGGGAATCTCACACCACCACCCTACAAAGGAGACACAACATTTTCTTGCAAAAAGTCTTTCGAAATTGATAGGTGAGGTAATAGTGTCGCGGAGTAATTGAACTCCTGTCTTACCTCCTCCACCCATATCTGAGCGGCGCGATTGAGACCCATTGGCGTACATCCATTAATTTAAATGATAATTTTAACTTGTTTTTGACAGCTAACCAAATAATTTGTCATTGATTGAAGCACACAAGGCATGGCCCGACTATTTTCGGGTGTGTTGTTCTTATAATCCGTAGCTGATTTATAGGAGTTGTGGCGACAATAGTACTTAAATCCAGTGATCAATAGACTAGCCATCACTATTAATCTGATTGGTGAGTGTTTAAAAGCCCTCCATTGGCATTCTGTCAAATTTTGTTCTTGTAAAAAGCAATCGAAGTTGACAAACTTCCACGTGCGGTTATTTTCATCATCCCCAATCAAACCCAGATTTTCTTTTCATAACCTCAAATCCAGGTGGATCATACAATTAAAGGCAATCCGGATAATATTGGTCAGCTCCCGTTAGATGCGGTACTTATATTATTCTATTTCAATTCAGTTTAAATGCCAGAAATTGAGTCTTTAGATAAACCGGAGGATTATAGAACTAAGAGCACAATCAGCAGTCATGGTCTCTTAGCGAAGAGGACCTATTGTTACCACGACAAAATTCCCTATAGCTAAGTGAATGCAATGAAACTGAAATATTTCCACAATTATATTTTACTGTTCTATAGAAGAAATCATATTGGCATGTGGGATCGGACCAGAATAAATAGAACGAGGTATAATAAATAACGTACGGTGTAGTCCACATGAGCACTATTAAGAGGCATATCAATGTTGTAAGTTGAGAGCTCATTACGGTTCTTCAAATAAGGTTGTTCACCTTGCTGGTAACGCCTAACAAAGTTCATTTCTGCTGTGGGCTAAAAGAGGAAGTAGGTAGAAACTTTTTTTTCAATAGTCAAACGTAAAGGTAACGCAGACACTACACACCTTGTCGCTATAACCTTCCCAGAGTTTCAATTGGATGGGATAAATGTATTTCTGTAGCACTTGTATCCAGTGACTGTCCCAATCTATCTGGCTCATATGAATATCGTTGCTAGGTGCTGCCTCTTTACCATTTTCAAGACCAATAATCGACTGGCGAATGTGTTCAACCTCTTCAATGAGCTGCTTGCAGAAAGTCTCTGACATCAATGGAAGCATAAAAACATCAGTACAAGGTTGTTCGATGTCCTCTTTAGTTATCGAGGCGTTGACAAATTTGTGGTAAAGGGGATGAATGTATTTCTTTTCCCAGTCCTTTTAAAGAAAATATCAAAGAATAATTAGTTTGTTAGTATGGCCAAACCTGGAGGCTACATGCAGTCACGTAACATACCAAAGGATTATCAAAAATTTGCCACAAATCGTTATGTAGATGGGTTGTATTGTAGGTTTCTGGATTTGTTAAATGACCGAATTCTTCACGGTTGTCAACGTAAAGGAAAAGATTCTGTTGGAAGGAAGATACCATTTGTTGAAGCATTCGCTTAGGCACAGTTATTTTATAAATAATTTGTGTTAGAGAGCCAAAGCCTTTGAACGCGATTTTAGTAAAACGAGACAACCCATTAACTACACGCGATTGCCTAACATAGTAGGCGTTAAGTGAGTATTGAGAAGCCCAGTCGTATATCCTAGGTTCACTTGAGAAACTCGTTTATTAATTATTTGTTTTCTTCATTCGCAAATGTATGTGCCAGAGTCATTGGAGCAAGTATCGTTGGAATACTTGGTTAACTAGACACCCAGTCTTTTTATAAATACTCAATAATATGCATTGACATATTAACTTCCTTTGTATAGAAACCGATGTGTGGGCTTTAAGTCTCCTCTTTTCTTCCTGAGTGTGAGTAGCTATGATTTTACGAAGAACCAACTGAAGTCTACAAAAGGGCGTATGGGTCTTACTAATTTAATCTGCCTAATTAGCCAATTATCACACTATTATGGACAAGCCATGCGAATTGAGTATTTTCTACTGGTTTTAACACGCCATGGAGTGATGATTACGTACAAGTCTGCCACTCTGACCAATCTTGGTCCTTGTAAAGATAGAATAATGGTGATCAGCTGACCCGATTTCATTTGGATCTTAAATGAATATCAAGCACAACAGTATTCTTTATTAATGAGTGAAAGGGCAAGCATTGGTTCAAATATTTAGTCACTGACTACTATAAGACTAATACTGGTTAACTTGAGCAAATCAAAATAGTGAGAAGGCCTCGAATTACAAATATCACTGATAGGCATTATGCTTTCTTATTAAAACTCACGCGGTGAATAGCAGCATTTGAAATGTCATATAGAAGGAAACCACTATCTTCTAGGCTGTCCTTCAACTGTTCAACTGCCCATCGTGAGAAGAGGATTGATCCCCCAATAAATGGAACATTCCATAGACCTCTAAGAGCGCAAAAATGGAATAATAGCACATCTCAAAAAGGGAAACCCATCTTATAAAGAGATAATCCTACTCTTGACGACGTTCGACAATGTCAAAGTAATCGTCGGAACGAGAATAGGCTCCCTCTTCGGTTAGGGCTCCCCAGAATGTTGACCAGAATTTTCTGTAGCGGGTCATCATTGGGGCAACAGCGTTGCGCTTCGAGGATATTAAATGTTCCAAGGTATCCTTTTTATTTAGCTGAGCAGTAGGCTCAACATAAAAGAGGTAATTGCATTCAGTGTTCTCCCAACAGAATGATCTAAAAGTGGAATAAATAGAGATTTGAAGCCACTGATCCTATGGTCTACTTAATTCTAGCTCAGGATAATTTACAAAAGTTCAAGGAAGGCATCGTAAGGGCTTGCACTAGCAGGAAGTTTCATTTCCTTCACTGAATGATAATGGGACGATTTCTTGGCTATAAATTCATTGATAATTGGTTTCTGTGCCTCCACCTGGAAATATGAAAGTAGAAAGAGTCAATACGCATTATAATGAATGGTACATTTGGAGACATAGTCGTGGCGATCACTTACAGAACAGAAAGTGACCAGATCGATGCGATTCTTTGGATAGGTTAAGTTGGCCAGATGTTCAAAGAATACATCCAAGAAAGGGGTAGGTTCGTTAATTAAAACACTCAATTGAACTAGAGGGTAGTCACTTTCCTGAAAGTAGATGGTTGAAGAAGATTAACAACTCTTCCTCTAATTTGGGGGGATTTAAAATGAAACAGAGAACATACGTCAAGTTGAGAGAGGTCAAGCTTTTCTTCGCAAATCTGGCAACCAGATTCAGGTGACCAGGCTCGAGCCAAATAGTTTGAGAGAGCATTCAAGTTTTTCTGTAAAGATGAATGTATTTTATGTCCCTAATAGATATTCTAGCCATAATACTGCATAATTCAGATTTTTGGTTACTTGTTTAATATATATATATAATTTTAGCCCAGTAAACCATACATAAGGAGATAAGAAATTGAATTTTCACTTCAATTGACAATTTTTGTTTTATCAGGAATCTAGGTTAGCTTGTTTTAGATTGCCTTATATTTGTGTAAGTTTCTTTCTAACTTTAATAAATGATCCTAGCTTTCCTTAATTTGATTTAGATTTTTTTTATCAAATAACGATTAATTAGTGTAGAGAAAAAAGGTACCTTTCCATCCGATGCTGCAATCAGAGCAATTGGAATGGAGTCTTTATGAACATTCTGCACGAAGCCACGATCCTCATCATATCGGACTTTTAAGTGGTCTCCTTAAAACAAAATTCATTAATTGGAGCAAAATTAGAAAAAGGAATTATATTCTAGCGTTAGAAACAAATACTAACCTGAATCTTTATCAACGGATTGGAAAACAACGCAACCATAATCGATTTCAACTTTTGAGTTGCTCTGTAAGAACAAGAATTCAATGAAATAATCTTGTGTTGACATATATATTAACGTACTTCCGATAGTTCTGAAAGGAATTTATCAATCAGATCCTCAGAAGATATATCTTCCGGTAAAGTCTTCAACAATTCCTTTAGCTTGACCGTTTTAGACAACATGCCAGCAAAGATGTCGTCTTCAGCTGGTACGTTTTTACTAGTGCCTTTGTCCTAGGAGAGGGTTAAAGTTCGATAAGAATTAGCTGTCTTACTTTCTTAACGAAGAGAAAATCTGCACCGACTTTATCAGCCTGAATCAGAAAGTCGTATGGTGTGTTGAGCAACAGCGAGGAATGGCTGAAAATTGTAGAGTATTAGGGGATAAGCTAAATGTGATATCCCAACCTGTCGAGAACGAGGATATAATCGGTATCGATTGCACTGACAAGTTCTCTCAGAGCCTTAACCTTATCTGCAAAGGGAATCTCCGTAGTCACTTTGCCACTCGCCGAGAGATCTGCGAATGTGTATTTGTAGTTGAAGATTTGCAGGGAGCGTTCAAAGCGCATAACCGCATCATCGATAGCGCCACGAATTCCGATGACATGCAGATCTATGGAAGAGAGAGGGAAATAATTTCAAATATAAACAACTTACTAGAAGCCTGAATAGCATATATACTGGTAAGGAAGAGGAGAAAATTGACTAAAAGGGCAGTCATAGTACTGCAAAAGGTATTATTCAGCCCCATGGCCCCGAGAGAGCCTTTTTATAGACGAACTACTATCAGTGCCCGTTTTCAAGAACTAGTCTTCTCATTGGCTTGGGGCAGAGGCATTGACCTGATTGGCCTAGTGGAGAAGGAAGAGTGGGCATAGAAAGGGCATGAATGGTGCAGCTGCTTCTTGTCACTAGTAAAATCAATGCTTTTACGCGGCCCAAACTCGTGTCGGTCTTATTTTCATTCTCATTTACGGCAAGGCGCCCAAATCGCTTGTTTATCAGGCAGCATTTTAGGAAATACAACATAGCTGTATTTTTGGAACGGCACATTTAAGGAGGGAAATTTAATAATTAAGCACATTTGTGCACACTCCATATAAATAAAGATTGATGAATGAAATAATAAGCTGCTTAAAACTGTCATCCATCTTCATTTGTCTCTAAACCAAATTGTTTTCTTGTTCACTGTCTTTGATGTTTGCCACCTCTGGGTTCACCACTTCAAGTTCTTCGCCAGTGGGTTCCAACGGCTTTTCTTGAAATCAATTGTATTACCTCTCTTAGAGGAATATTACAATTAATTTTGTTGAACGAATCTGGTTTTTTTCTCACCAACACGAATACTGCGGATTAACTTGAGTATAAACTTATTTAATAAAAGTGGCGGTTGGTCACAGGGTTTTAATTTAAACTAAGTTAAATGCCCCCAGCTTCCCTTCATCACGAGATAGAGAGACGTGGTCAGCCTCCTGTCTCTGGTTTGGGTTGTTGCAAGCAATATCATGATTTGCTTCTAAAGCACTGATTGTGAAATCGAATATGATCTATGAGTCGGCATGATCAAACATCCAAAATTTGTTGTACTATTTTGAAAAGTTGGTCACTCAATACTGCATTTTTCTTGATTCAGGCTAATCGATTGTGGGGAGGGGGGAGGGGGGGGGGTAAAAAGAATCATTCTGTATTCAATGTCAACAGAAATAATTGTTTTGCCTTTCTGAACAGCTTTCATACGTATCACTCATAAATACAAGTTTGCCATCTGAAGTTCAATATCTCCGATTGGTTATAATTTACCTCATTAAAAGATTTTAGCTTGTAGAACTTCGAATAAATTTGACAGTTTTGTAACTTCATTCGATACTTGACGGATCAATCAAAATATCCCATTCATTTGAAACTCTAACATGAACAATAATTACAAACGTCCACTATTTCTATCTGTTTTATAGATACTACTGGCGCCTCTGTTGGGCACAAAGCATCATGAAAACGAACATTAGAAAGATGCAGTTAAGGGACAAGGTTAGGTGGGAAGCCCTCCCCTTCCTCTCCCCCTTCTCCCCTACTCTCTACCCCCCTTTCCCCTCACTTCCTATTGATGTTCCCAGTAACGAATCATTAGCTTGACTGCCTTCTTGCAAGTTATAGAACATTCGAATGCGTTCTGATATTTTACACGTGCTGAATTTGCATTTAAGGGATTCTTTTTAAAATTTAATGATTCTAGACTAGCGAGTTATATATTATGATTTTATGGGGTGTGCGATAGACTTACTTTCACGTGGTGCACCCTGGGCAACGTATATTCATACGGCAAAAAAGTCTATTAACTGGCAGTTGACTTCTCACTTCAAACTACCCTCACCCCATTGTATGTCATATTCGACTATTTCACAGTACTCACCTCACCTTTTTCTACCTTCGTCTTTGAAGCACTCTTCTGTTCCC
>UZAE01001354.1:0-13706 GCA_900617975.1 Rodentolepis nana
ATTTATATAACTTAAAATAAGCATCGGTGGGTCGCGCTAAAACTTGCGACATAATATTTCACAGAGCTTCAATCTTGCTTATATCTGTCTTAAGCACCAATGCATACATATTTCGATACCGACAATGATAGTTGTATTCATTTGAAATTAAATTGTCATTAAATCTCCTTTAGAGTAGATTAACAAATTGGGGTCAGAAAGAAATGGATAATAATCATTATTTCAAATGGCAGGCGTCTTGATTAGCCATCATTAGCTATTTAGCTGACTTCGGGATTCACAGAGCGAGGAATATTAAAGTCAAAAACAGTCGAGATTGGGAACAAAAGAGTGATTCACAGATGTAGAAGAGACAGACAGACACAAAGGAAGAGAAAAGGTGAGATGAGTACTGTGGAAGTTATAGAATATGACATACAGTGGAGTGATGGTAGTTTGAAGTGAGAAGTCAACTGCCGGTTAATCTCATGGTAGTTTGAAGTGAGAAGTCAACTGCCGGTTAATAAACTTTTTCCGTAAGGGTATACGTTGTCCAGGATGCGCCACGGTGAGGTAAGTCTAAAGCGCACCCCAGAAATAGATAAAGATTATTAACAACGTCTATTGATTCAATTAAACTGCAAGGGCTCTGTTTGGTCTATGCAAACTACCCCTAAGGCCATAAACGATTATGAACTAGGAACTAGTGGATTAGAATTTGACCGGAACTCCATGGCGTGATTTAGAGAATTTGAAGCTTGAATCGTTGAACATTAAACGAGTATCTTGAACGCCTAAAGTTAATATAATTAACGCTTGATAACTTTCCCCCATCACTTATCGCCTTTCCAGCTAAGTTTTACTTAATTAACATTGTTTATTGTTGCGCAATGAAAATTTGTAGAATTTAGGCTCCATTGAGATGGCTTATATTAAGAGAAATCAGAACAATGGCAAAAGTAAAGTTTAGTCCCCAAGCCATATTGTTAACATGATGTGGAGTGGTAATGCACAAATAATTCTAACTTGCTGAAATATGCAAAATTATAAGTGCTGGAAATTCTAATTTAAGGCTTGCTAGAATTTCCATTTTAATATTAATCCAAATCAACCCCAAAATACCTGTTTTAGACATGACTATTAACGTACGTTCGCATCGTACAATGGTGATAGAAAACTTGTATTGGAAAGTGAATGCTCAGTGTTGTGCTGTAGCAAAGAATTAAACAAATTTTCACATATGTAACTTTTCCGAGGACTCTCTTGTATATTCGCACCTGACTGAGCTCAATTCAATTATGTTTGTATCGATTTCCTGATTACGTTTGTGCGCCTTTAGGTGTTTACTTTAAATCTCGACGTATTGTCCTCGTATTGATTTTTTAGTATGCTTATTATATTATCTTTGCTGGAGTTCAATATGAATAAATGAAATAAAAACGATGCGACAATGTCAAGTTCATGAGTTTGCGGTATTAATAAGTTAAAAATGAGACTCTCTGACATCAGTTTTTTTCATTTGTACAATTAGGACCAGTTGTTCTCACTGGTAATGACCTTGATCGATTTTGACGTAGGGATTTATAGAACATCATGTAAAAAGATAAACTTAGCTTAATCCTAAACCTACTACAAACTTCAGTTCAGACGTACTAGTTCTACTCTCCCTAATGATAATTTCGATGCCATTGGTTGGTTGGCCATTATTTTTTTCCTTAATAAAAAGTATTTGAAGTTAAAGAAGATGAGTAAGACTGAAATAATTGAAAATAGCGTTTATTTAGTTTAAAACAATTACCGCTGAAATAATTATTATTTAGTATTGTCAACCGTAATATTCATTTATATATATCAAATGGCAGGCTCTATGATAGTCATCATTAGCCCTTTAGCTGACTTCGGGCTTCACAGAAGAGGGGAACATCAAAGTTACAAAAATTCGAGAGGGGGAACAGAAGAGTGATTCACCGTTGCGAGAGAGGCAAATACAAATGGAGAGGAAAAAGGTAAGGTGAGTACTGTGAAAGTGGTGGTATTTAAAATAGAGTCGGGTCATAGTAGTTTGAAGTCAAAAGCCAACTGCCGGTTTATAGACCATTTTTGACGTATGAGTATACGCTGCCCAGGGTTCACCACGTGGAGGTAAGTCCATTGTGCACTCCAAGTGTAATATCTTTTTCATTATGATCAAATTTGGGGAGAAAGCAAATAATTAAAAACGGGAGAGAGAAGGGGTGAATGAGTGATGCCGCAATCCCGACTTTATTTAAAATTTGGAGCGTGACTTGAAATTACTCTCATCACTCCGTAATACTGATCTCGGACACTCTATTGTGTCTTAACTGCCAAAGTTCAACCCAGCACTACCTGTCTAACGTCCTACCATGCCCATGACCAAGCAAAAATTGCCAACTAAAACCAAACAAGGAAGATCCGTCAAGATCTTGTCTCTGAAATGCCTCGGGAAGAACAAACACATTCGAATTATAGTGAAGCTCGTTCCTTCCCTATGCGAGAGGAGCTGATGGCTGATAAATTCAAAAAATCTGAGGAAGTAGATCTAGATAAATTGCTTTGATCCAAAATTGAAGAGTATTAAAGGTTGTTGAACAAAATGTAAGCTATGTAATCAAATTGACGTGTCTTACTATCACTGAAACTATCCAGAGTTTACTGAAAACAGCATTAGAACGACATCAATCTAAGCAGTATTTAGATTCAACAAGTATTTTTTCCTATCTAGATGCCATTATTACGTTTTAATTAATTTAGCTAAGTAACAAATTCCAACGGGTAATAATTAAGAAAAATATTGAATTGCAGCATTGTACTAATCTCTATAACTCCTATTACCAACTTCGTCAAGTCTTTAAGATCTCCAATGCCACAATCTCAATAAAGCAAAAAACAATTTTCCGTGGCATAAAGTTGTTTATTGCTAATGATAATTTCAAAAACTACTACACTTTCAATTACAGTCAAAGTTTTAAAAGAATAAACATATAGCTATCGTCACACACACACACATAGACACACGTACAAAGAAGTAAAAAAGGCACCGTTATGTAAAGAAAAAGTGAAAATCCAACGAATAGAGGTAAAAATGGCAGTTTAGCCGAAAACTGTGAATAAGTACATGGTCAGGGAGGATATACCGCAAGAAACGGGTAATGTGACCATCCAAGCAAATGCAATGCCAACAAAGAGTTTCCAGTTGACACTCTGTCGCTCACGGAAGCATCCGACGAAGACAACAGAACCGACCAGACAGTGAGTGGTCGAGACGGGAAGACCGGCTTTACTTGCAATCAACACAGTTATAGCAGCACCCAATTCAATGCACATTCCGCTAAAATATCACATGATTTAACAGATTATCGTTTGGAACTTTTATGGGACTTTTGAAATAAAAATGTAATGATTGAACTTACGTGGTTGGTGTGATTTCGGTAAGATCATGACCAATTGTCTGCATGACCTTTCGACCCCAGACCCAAAGACCGACTGAGATACCAATGCCACCATAGAATAGGATCCAGACCTTTGGTGCCACCTTCATTAAGACATCACCTGTTGTAGCGACCATCCACAGACCCATAACAGGTCCAATAGCGTTAGCCACATCATTACCACCGTGGACGAAAGAGCCGAAGGTGGCAGTGAGAATTTGTGCGAATGCAAACACCTCAGCCTCTTCTGGTCTGTCGCATACTTGGCCATCACGACCAACCTACGTTTGTTTCATAATCATTTAATTAGATCAGTTGAGGCCGAAATATTAAATTAAATAAAAGAATATTAACAACGTACAACTTTTGAAGATTTATTAGTTGCCGTATTTTCTGTCTCCTGAATATTTTGCATTTCAACATCATCAGCATCCGATTTTGGAGGAATTGCTACGACTGGGTAAATGAAAGGTGTCATTAGTAAAGTTATAAGAAATATGTGAGTAAAAAAATAGATCTAACATTTGACATACTAGTTTCTGTTTTTGGAGCCGCTTGAGGGCCGGTAGCGTTTGTTTCATGGCTGAAAAAGGCTTCCATTCTCTCACGACATTGTGTAAGACAGGATAAATTGAAGGTTTTTTTGGAAGAGGAAGTATTCCCCTTTCCAGAGAGACGAGCATGAACTTTACGACGAATGATGGGGCGTCCGATGAAGTGCACTGCAAGTCCACCCGCGAGACCACAGCCGGCAGCTGCTCCCAGGATCGTCCAAATAGATATCTCAGGCAGGTTAAGCACTACAGAAGGGGAAAACAAACCGTTAATGGGCATAAAACATGGGAAGCAAACAATAAAAAAACGTACTTTTAAGTCCACCGAAGAGAACTGAAAATACGTTAATGAAGATGGTGATAGCGTACAGGAACGGCAATGTGTTGAGTGCTGGTTCTAGAGAATTTTCCTGTGATGAAATTAGCGGGATGAATTTAATTGGTAACAAGGTTATCAGTATATTTGTAATGCAAACTTTTCAAACTCAGCCCTCACCTTCACCAAAACGGTGTATTTGATAATTAAGTATAGGGTGCTTGACACAAGTCCACTTAAAACTGGCGATAAGAACCACGAACCAACTGTAAAGCATAGAGAACGAATTTATTAATCTGATAATATAATCTATGTCACAACCCATAACTTAGACAACTCACCAATCTTGAAAATTCCTTTCCACTGTATGCCATCAATTCCGAAAAGCACTAATCCAAAACCAGCTGTCGCACCCACGATACTATGGGTTGCGGAGACAGGTATTCGTAGGAATGTTGCCAGCAGCATCCAAGCGCATGAACCTTTTTAGGAAAAACACTGATACTAGTTTTTGGCAAGGAGAGGAGTAAATTAAAACTCTCAAGATAACTCACCAATTAGAGATGAGACTTGACCTTGCATCAATCTCACAGCGCCGTCTGCGGTTCCATTGAACTGAGTGGGATCAATGATCCCCCCACGAATTGTGGCTGATACGTGACCTCCTAGAAGTACTGATCCGGCTATCTCACAAATGGTCGCTAAGATACAGGCTTGGCGAAGTGTCAGTACTTTTGATCCGACACTAGTACCAAATGAATTGGCAACATCGTTTGCACCGAGACCGAACGCGCTAACGAAGGCTATCAAAAAGCCCACGACAACTAATAATAGTTCCGCCTCTCCAAGCATTATTCTATAATTGAAAAGAAAGAATAGTATATAAAATCAAATTGTTGAACATTTTAGAAACCTTTCGCAAATAAATAGCTAACCTGAGACAAGTGTCTGATTATGAACAAAACAGAAAAGTATTTTCGAATAATATTTTGGTTGCTTTTATAGTGAACACTGTTGGCCTCAACGTTAATCAGCCACCACATAACCAATCTTATTGGCTAATCGCCTTCAATCTAATCTTTATTGGTCAGCTTACATATGGGGTCAGTCAATTTGTAAACTTTCTACTGGTTAGACTATGAAGTCCTATTAGTGGCAATATGGATACCGATTAACAAAGTTTAGAAGTGATGAATTTCTTGAATAGAGTCTTTATTTTCAGTGTTCCACATAACAAAATAAATTAGCAAATTTGATAATGACCATCGCTCTATTGATTAGTCAAGAATGATTAGAAGAGGAACCAACGGGGGAATTCCTATTTAATTGCTGAGATAGAAAAACCATGCATACTGATTTGTTTAACATTAGAAAAGCTTGAATCTACTCGTTACTTGAAGTTTCACTGTTAGGGGTAGCGGAGTTTGGTGGGTTTTAATTTGTCTCAAGACACCTAAAGGAATTCTATATTTTATCGAAGTTATTTATATCAAATGGCAGGCGATTTGATACCTATCATTAACCCTTTAGTTGACTTCAGGCTTCACAGAAGGGAAGGAAAATCAAAGTGAAAACAGTGGGGAGGGGGGGGATGAACAGAAGAGTGCTTCAAAGATGTAAGAGACAGACACAAAGGTAGAAAAAGGTGAGGTGAGTACTATGGAAGAGATTGAATATGACATACGTTTGGGTCATGGTAGTTTGAAATCAGAAGTCAACAGCCAGTTAATAGACTTTTTGCCATATGAGTACACGTTATCCAGGGTGCACCACGTGGAGGTAAGTCTGTCGCACACCCCTGTTTTTATTTATAAATAAATAAATAAATATCAAGAAATCCACAAATACATTTAAACGAGGGATAAGAGTATGGATATTTGAGTATGGCCCTAAGATGATTTTCTTAAGAGACAGCAGGTATTCCCTGTTAAAGACCGCTTTATTTCATGAAGCAGACAAAAAGATTTCATTTAGTTTCAAGTTGTGAGGAAAAAACTGAGATTTGAAAGGAATTGACATTCGTGAGTTTGCCAAATCTATCCGATTTGAAAAGTAAACTTTGCTTACAGTTAAAAGTTAGTGAAAATTATCTATAGGCCAAATGTCAAAAAAACCATTTACTTGCTGTCAGAATAATTTTCCCCAATAACCAGCTAAATTCCAAGTCGCTAGAAACTAAATTACGTGGTGGATGCTCCAAGTTTTCTTACATTTCAATCGCTATTTCACCTAATCATTATTCTCCAGAAAGAGTTTTCTATCTCTTATCAAGTATAAAAGACAAGTTTTCTATTCGTGAAAGTACTTAAAGTTTGGCCTATTTAGTTGAAATTTCAAAAGAATAAACTATTTCAATATAACAATAATTCAATGTCTTTTTTAAGTACAAAGATGCTATTGAGTTGAGAGCGTTTTATCTACAAAATTGTTAAACAATGCGCAAAAAACTGACTCTATTTCTACTGATGTATTTGATTGAATTTGTAATTAAGTGAATAAAAACTTTTGGGCTTTTGTAAAATGTAATTGAGAGTGAACTCGGTGCTCCGAATAAAATTAGCAAAAATCCAGCCCCCAGTTGACTATAATGTTTTTATGCAGAAATGACAACTTCCACGCTAGAGAGGGAGAGGGACAGAGAGCTAACGATATCATGGAAATTCGTTTCGCATAATTCAACTCGCTTGCGTGTGTGACTGTTTGCCAAAAAGACAAAAGTGGCATGCCCACTGTCTATAATTCGGATTGGTCAGCGAAGAAGTTCATTGTCCAATGGTTAGTCGATTGACGTGCCAATATCAAATCCAATGTGAGCATCTTTGCTAGAAGTGCAGGTTCTTTGTTTTATGTTTCATAACAAATGTGCAAAGATAAACTCTATAGCATTGAAGCTGCTGGCCCCACCAAATTTCTTCGTCCTTATGCTCGGCCATTGAATAGGGCAGGGGTACTTCAGTAGGTAACTATTGTGTTCCCACACCAACACTTCCCAAGCCTGCATAAAACTTGTTTCAATGTCCAAATGCACCGATCGGTCACCTCATTTTATGATATTTAAAAATTTGGTGATGAATGCATTTCGTGCATTTTATGGCCTAGCTTATTCCAGTTGCTCACTCTTAAAGGCTGCATTCACTAGTTTGACTTGTGGTTCTCTGTTGTGTTTGCAACTATCGAAAGGTTTAACTGGGAAATCAAATTACTTTATACACCTGGAGTGCTAAATCCCAAATCTGGCCTTAAATAAGGGCATTAAATTTTGACTGTAACCTTAAAAGCATTGGTACATTCAGCTGGTTACACACATCCTTGAGAGGGTTTAATGTAAAAGAGTAATTAAATGTTTCCAAATCCAATTAGGCAGGATTATATAAATTGTGTTTAAACTCCACTTATATTTCCAATTAAAAAGATTAAATTTATCACTTTCTATTATTTCTATAATACTCCCAGTAATGAACCACCAACCCTTTGCCACTTAATTACAAACTTTGTTATAATTATAATTATAATTCAAACGATTGACAATTAAGGATGAAGATGTTCGTCCAACTTAGGCTTTAAAGTGCCTTGTTTCAAGGTAAGCCTAACAGAGTTTCAAGAAAGTTGAGTTACTGCCACATTGTCTACCCTGAAAGCTCCATCAGATACCACTACAAATTGGAGTCATGTTTTACCAATTGCTCTCTCATTAGTTTCTGTAACATGGAATTTAATTAATGGCACGAGAGCAAATCAGTGTGGCATTTATGTTATGCAATAATTCTAATAATTAAGTAAAGAAGAGATTATTTTTTCCACAACTACTTCCTAATTCTGCTATTGCTATTGCATACTTACGAAAAATTCATATTCATTAATATTTACATTAAATGGCAGGCTTAATTATAGTCTTCGACCTTCACAGAGGGAGGAATATCAAAGTCACATAAGTGGAGGAGAGGGGGGTGGGGTGGGACAGAAGAGTGTTTCACAGATGTAAAAGAGACAGACACAAGGGGAGAAAAAATGGTAAGGTGACTACTGTGAAAGTCATGGTGGTTTGAAGTCGGAAGACAGCTGCCAGTTTTTAGATTTTGTTGCCGTATGAAAATACGTTGCCCAAGGTGCACCACGTGGAGGTGAGTCTATCGTGCACCCCAATTCATCACTATAATATAAGGCGTAATGTGATCAGTTCACCATCTACCTTACGGCCTTGAGAGATTTGACAAAGCAATCCCTCTCCCATATAGAAATTACGCAACATCACAATACCTACACAAACGAACCTTATGTGATGATATCTGCTATTTAAAGGTGGCAGAATGACTTGTATTATTATTTGAAAGATCCAAGATTATCGAAATGGACCTGATTGTTTAACCGCCTACGTCAAATTATAAGATCCGACTAATTATGGAATGATTATGTGGACTTTAAAGCTTTCATTCCCCCACCCCCGCGTACAATGTTAATGGAACCAAGAAGACGATATCATATACATTAGAGTAAACAGTGATGACCGAAGATACGTAGGTGGATTTATGATGCATAAGATCATTTAATTTTCAACCGAACATAACTATTTTTGATAGGACTGAGATAAATAGTGAGAGTGGTCGAGGCCACTTTATGGGGTGAAATTAGTTACACTGATAAATGAGGGGCCCAAATTTTCACCAAACTATAAAAAATAATTACTACCTAGAATAGAACTCCTTTTTGGCAACAATTTTTACAATTCATAGGCAAACTCAACCCCATCATCAGTGAAATTTGAGTGTTAGTTTAGAGAATTGTTTAATTGGTATGGTTATTATACTTTTGTAGATTGAAAGTTATTATCAAACATGGTAGTGGATCTAGGATAACTGATGGAGTAGAGCATCTGGCAAGTGGTGGTATTTTAGTTTATAATAGTAAAAAATAATAAGTACGCTTCACTTTCTAAGGATAAATTTCTATTGCCACAGTTGAAAGGGAGAATAAGGCAAGTAATGCTCGGTTTGTAGCATAAATATTTAGAAACGACTTCTAAAATTTTAATCGCTGAGTGGATTTCAACAAATTTACAGATGATGAGAAGGATAATCTCTCCGAAAAGTAGTTATTTTTAAAATTGTGATTGATTTCAACAATCGATTTGAGATTAATTTTAATTACAATATTTCACGCACGTGCAGTGATCTGCAGGCTAAACCCCTCTAATTTTAGAAATCATCTATTGATTTCCCCTCGATATTATTGAATATTTCCTAGCTCATTTCGACATCCATAGGCGTGATTCGCTATTAGAGGGTTCAGGCATCACTTACATGCCACTACTTGACCTATTGATAGTTATTGCTCATGTCAAGACACAAAGGCATAATAATCATTCACCCATTGTTTCTTTCTGTTATTTCCTCTTTCGTGCATTGTATAATAGCGGGCAGATTGAAAAAATATATCTTCGCATCAACTCATTACGCAATTAGATGGTGTACCGAAGTCACCTCACGATTCACATATGTTATGTTTTGGAATACAGAAAATATTGGTGAACATAAAATTTATCAGGAAAAATATTGGTATGAAAGCTATGTTTGTTAGAATTCAGTCAATGAGCTACCAAGTAATTCGTTTTCACCAGTAAAACATCATACAGATAATAGAGCCAACGAAGTAATCAACTATTTTTAGAAAAAGAGATTTTGGTTATTTTAGTCAGTTAATTTTAAATGCGAAAAGCCCTCAAAGGTCCGATTAAATGTAGCTTTTCTTGAACTCTGCTATGTAACAACTCTGTTAGGTCATATAATCTTGCATTCTTGGGGAAATGCACTATTCCTCTTCATCGACCTCGTGACCGATATATTCGAAACATTTCAGGTGATACTGCGGTCGGAAAGGTCACAAACGAAGAAGCCGCTTTAATTGCCAGTAAAAGCAGGCTTATGCTCTATAAAAGCCCAACTTCTGCAATCTGCAGAATCTGTTACCACTCACTTAAGCTTAATGTTTATTGATCTATTTGAGAAATTTCTATCCCTTTTAACTATTGACATAATAGACAATGTACGCTCCGAATCTGATAGACTAAAGAAGCCGGTTTCCCTCACTCTCTGCCTCTGTTATCAGTATTTAATGGACCTCATCTTAATCACTTGCGGAAATTTCTTTAACTGATTGTTAGGTTTTGGCATAAATGTGATTATTAACAATAATATAATATATTTTACCTGTGCGGGTCAAGTAACTTTCACAAATTATTGGAATTGGGTGATTTTGCTTTTCAGAATTCGTGCATAAGTACTTGTTTTCTAGCAAATGCACCATTCTCGAACAAGTGCATTTGCCAAAATACTGCAGATGCATATTAAAGCATTTTTCGGTCATTTTGGTGTACGGTTTCAATTAGTGTAGTGAAAGAAAGTACACCCCACTGCTTCAATAGTTCATATTTGTGTGAGTTTTAAGTATATCTCACAAAAGGTCAGTTATCTGAGTGGCTCTAAGGTGCAACCACGTTTGCTACAGGCATTAGTTAACGAACAGAAAGTGAGTACAAGTTATGAGTGCGAAAGTGATTAGCTGAAAGGAAAGGGTTTAAAGGTCTGTTCGAGGTAAGTACAAGCTCGGTTTTGATTCAGAGCCCTAATTACCATACTCACAGCTGATTTGGCGGTTTTGTGATTTTCATTGGCGTGATTAGAAAATGGCAAGAAGGTTAGCCTCCGGCATTTAGAAAGTGGCGGAAATATAATACAACATACGAGTTTTCGCAATTGCGGAAATCAATAAAATGTGGTTTAATGAATTTAAAGTGATAGCTTATTATTAATGAAGCTACAGTTTATCTGTACCTCCACATTCTAGCTTTATACGATCCTCATACGACTTAAAGTTGAGAAGGCGTGGCGGCAGTGAGTAGAATTTGTTGAAAAGAACTATAATCTATGAGTGGATAGAAACTGTATGAATTAGCAAGGTGGAGTAGATAGAACTTACATTAGCACGATGCGAAGGAAAAGATTTTCCATTGCTGGAGACTGCTAGATACTGCCTGATTGTATTCTAAGAGTGTTCTTAGTGGAAGATACGATTGTCTGGCCCTACTTTTTACGCTCTCAATGGCCTTTAAGTTGAGTTTTCGTCCATTCATTCGTAATCGCAACAGTTTAATTGGAAGGGGACCAAAGACCCCAAATGAATGGGGTGTGTATACGTATTGGCTCGCCTATCCTAATAATAACGAATGTGATGCTGGCGAAAATAACAGAAGGATCAGGAATAAAAGAATCAAGATGTCCAGGTCAAATGGTGATGACCAGGGGGGAGAGTCAGTCTGACTAGATTGATGGATGGTTTGGGCTGCGTTTGGGCGAAAATGATGCTGTCAATGCCATTGAGTTGGCAAGTTGTGGCCGAGCATGTTGCCTTTTTTTATGGAATCATGCTCGAGGGTGCTATTTTATAAGTAGAAATTAAAGCTAAACGAGATTTCCATTCAGCAAATACTTTTTTAAGCTATATCAAGTTCTATTACATTTTAATCTCCTGTTATTAACTAATACATGGTAGTTAACTATCAAGCGTACACTAAGGATGCGTAATTAACTTACTTAATTTATATTATTATTTAAAAGACACGAATCTAGTGATTCCACATGTTTATTTTTATAAAAGGGGATGGTGAAAGACAAGGCCTATTTTAATCATTTTTTTTATTTTGTGCTAGTAATTACGAATCCCAAGACGGCTGTTTATATCCGCCCTCTGTGAAGCTTATTCTTCCTTTATTTTGAAGTAACTACTTATTAGCACACTTGTAAACTCGAAGATCTAGTACTGTTGCTAAGATACTTCTTATCAACAGTTATCTCTATGCTTCAACTGACCCATACTCAGAGAGAGGGAGGGAGAGAGGGAGAGTAACAAACCAGATTGCTATTACTCAGGTGTCGCTTTGTTAACTTTTGACACTATCACTTAAAGGAGAATATAATCACGACTGCACCGATTTAGTGGAAGGGGGTCACTTGTCCAACCAAAAGGTACCCATATATTCGTTAAGTTGAGGTCATCACGATGTACTAACTATTTCACAAAAGTGCATAGACGAGAGTAGAAGTTTTATAGGTACTTAATGGAAGGTCAAGCACCTTTCTATGATCAACAAACGCTATTCTCTTGGAACTTTGATGACTCATCTAATTGTCTCTAGCACCTAAAGTCATTAAGCGAGCCAAGGGGGCTTTTGGAAGCATAATTATAAGCATTATCATTTGGCTTTGTATTTACCCTTTTACATTGTCAGTTGGAATTGAATATCTTGGGTGACCCGCTTCAGTGACTTAAATTTGTCCAGCTTACTGAGGTTCAAGAGATCTGACCAAGGTTCATTTATTGTAAAGCATTTTTGCCGTAATTTGTTGGGCATGTTTACTGTCGTGACAGCAAAGGTCACATTACATTCTCAACCTTTAGTCTGAGGCGATTCTAGGTAAATGATATATCGGTTTTATCAATGGACAACCCAATAGTTTATAATATATTTTCCGAGATCAAAGTAACGCCAGAAATAGTATTCAATTGAAAGTTGACTTTCTTAGTGTTAATTATCAAGGACACATGCTATAAACATTGAACTGACAATAATGAGAGAATAAGTTTCAGTAGATTTTCGTTCAATTTTTCTTTTTTCCAAATGACATTTTCTTTCGCTTCTCAAGGGTCTCTCCAGAGTTATTGGATTGTTGAGCAATCCTGCTTCCAATGCCATATTCACCAGCCTTCTGCTGGACCATAGGCGCATCGACCAGGACGGAGATCATTCATCATAAATCATCACTTAAGCTGACAACATCATTTCTTTCAAT
This sequence comes from Rodentolepis nana, assembly GCA_900617975.1. Classification (NCBI taxonomy): domain Eukaryota; kingdom Metazoa; phylum Platyhelminthes; class Cestoda; order Cyclophyllidea; family Hymenolepididae; genus Rodentolepis; species Rodentolepis nana. Next base: position 13,142 of record UZAE01001354.1, read on the forward strand.
ACTATTGGGTTGGCAACTAAGTCATTATCGTTTTTGTTGACGGATTCACTCTATACTTTCTTTTGTTTTGTTAACGTGGCCAGAGCATCTAACCTATATTTTTTTCTTACTGTATGGGCTTCTAGGTTAATTAGTAAAAAATTTTTTGTTTAGTTCTTTAGTTTTGTTTTTATCCCAATTTAAAAATGAAAGAACACATTTTATTGTATTACTTCCGAAAAGGCAAGAACGCATCGCAAACACAAAAGAAGTTATGTGCCGTATATGGAGATGAAGCCTTAAAAGAAAGGCAGTGTCGAAATTGGTTTGAAAGATTTCGTTCCGGTGATTTTTCACTGAAAAATTCACAACGATCTGGCCGCCCAGTCGAAGTGGATGAAACCCATATCAAGGCCATTATCGATTCAAATCGTCACAGCACAACACGAGATATTGCAGAGAAGCTCAATGTGTCGCATACATGCATTGAAAAAAAATTAAAAACCCTTGGTTATGTCAAGAAACTTGATTTATGGATCCCTCACCAGTTAAAGGAAATTCATTTGACGCAACGGATTAGCATCTG
>UZAE01001355.1:0-13706 GCA_900617975.1 Rodentolepis nana
CCTGTTAACCATTCGTTTCATAATTTTAACCAGCACGTATGTGAGGGAGATAGGCCTATAGTTGTCAAAGTTGCTAGGGTCTTTGGCCTTCTTTAGTACTGGTATTACTATGGCAACTTTCCATTGATTAGGTACGAAACTGGTCTCCCAGATTTTGTTGTAAAGCGTCAGCATGGTTTCCTTGGTCCCATTCTAATTAGAAATTCTGGATGAGTGCCGTCTTCGCCAGGAGACCTTTTGCACTTTAGCATTTATATCGCAGCATTAAGTTTGCAAGGTCTGATTGGTTCAGAAAGTACATTATTTGGTGTTGCTATGTCTTCCTTAATTTCACCAAACTGTCTCACTTGTATCTTTAAATCTCTTGAAGATATTCTGATAAATGGGTTTTTCTCTTGCTTATGGGAATAGAACCTCGGAAAGCAGTTAGTTATTTCGGAGTCGATGGTAAGCAGTTTGTTTTTTAAACGTATTGGTTCTTTCTTGGGTCTTCCGCTGTTGTTTTGGAGGTTACCCAGGAATTTGTAAGTGCGTTGGCTATCACTTTGATAGTTAATATTTGTGATAAACTTGTCGAAGGAAGTCCGTTTAGCTTGTAAGATTGTTTGTCTTAGGACAACTGACTGCCGTCTCCAGGCTTGTACATCTTCTGCTTTTCCAGTCTGATCAGCAGTGTTGCGAATGGCGTCCCGCTTTCTTTCCAGTTTCTCAAGGTGTTTAGACCATAACACTCAATAGTATTTAGTCTGGCCTCGGCGAAAATTTTTCTTTGCACATCTAATCATAATATTCGTGATATCAGTATCTTTGCACATCTAATCATAATATTCGTGATATCATTGCACAGTTTGCCAGGGTGTTAGTTGAGGTTGAGTGGACTTGTGGAAAGTTTATTGTCTAAAAGGTTAGTGAATCTAGACCAATAAGCCTTCTTGAAGTTCCGTGATAGCTTAGTTGGCACTTTCCTTGTTTCTTGAAGTTCCGTGATAGCTTAGTTGGCACTTTCCTTGTCATGCATTTGCGGCACTTGATCTGATTTTATTGCCATCTTATTACGGGAAAGGGAGTTGAACGAAAACTCTTCCCCTTCCATAACTGCGACATTCGAGTCCCCAAAAGTTCTTTCTGTTTCGAATTGGCTTATCTACAACCCCAGAATCGAAGTATTCACTACATCGCTAGTTTTATTCACGAAAATGTTGGCAGTTTTGTATTTATTACAATTTGCACAAAATGCATTTCCATACAATATTATCAATCAATAATGTTTCTTTTAACAAAATTTAATAAATAAGCCATACCTTTCAACTGCATTTTGAGCCATTTTTGGCTACCAATTAGGGTTCTTTCACCTTTTCTCACCTTTGAATAGTAGGTTTTGGATAAATGGAATGAATATGTTAAAATAATTTCGTTATATTTTTGGTTTCTAAACTCCTCACTCTATAAAGTTTTTGTAGTCACGCTTCTTAGAATTACAGATGTGGTTTTACGGCAAAGATACTATAAAGAGAATGAAATGCAATCTTATTAATTGATTGATTGTTTTTATAAATTGCTTTGGAAGAGAAATTTCTTTACTACATTTGAAATAGATCAAACCTTCAGTCGCGTCAATAATTAAAACAAAAACAATATCGATGTTCATTCACAAATTTTATGTTTTTATGTTAGTAACAAATGATTTTGCAATATTTATTTGCTATTTGCACCTCATATCCTAATCAGTATATTGGGGAAATTTTATTTAAAAGGACTGATTTTTTTTGCGAAAACTTTAAATTTACAGGCAAAAATTAAGATATGTATATTTTTTCGATTGGAAAAGATTTAGTAGGCACATTCGTTGGTTGGTAGTAAATTCTCCACAGATCAGTACATCATATGGAGCTCATTTACGAAAATATTTCAATTAACATCCAATCGGAGAACTATCCTCATGACTTTAATCCTAATTATCGCGCCAGAAATGTTCAGGTAAATGCAATTTGACATTTCAATGGGAAATTTTGGTCTCACCACCTCAGAATGCGTCATTTTCACCATTGAATTTAAATTTGGACCCTCGCTGTTGTTACGAATTCAACCAATATTGGTTTTAAAACTCAATATACCTATTAGGATATGTTGTATTATACAACTTACAAACTATAAGTTGATTGGCCAATCGCTATGGGACAGTGCTAGTCATTATAACAAGCTCATTTCTTTTGTTTATCTATTCAAGAAGAGACAAAGAAGTCCAAGTGTATGGGAATAGGTTAAATAAAATCTTTCCCATCTCATCTCATCTCCAGGCAAATAGAACAACTTTGTGCAAGGCATATGAGTTTGTTACTTGTTTGTGCTCTCATTTTCAGGCAACAGGTATCCAATGTGCTTTTAATTGTTTTTTTAATTCCGTTTGAGGTTTGTGAAAAAAGTTGGACCAGATACCTAAGCAGCAAAAAAGAAATATTTTTTTTCAAATTCCGACTCACTAAAAGCGACACTCAAATCGGCTCATATAAGTTTATTGAGACAGAATATAGCAAAATTATTATTACAAAAGGCAGGAGTTTTAAATAGCTATCATTAGCCATTTAGCTGACTACAGGCTTCACAGAGGGAGGAACATCAAAGTGAGAAAAATTCGAGAGGGGGAAAAGAAGAGTGATTCTCAGATGTGGAACAGAGAGACAGACAGACACAAAAGTAGTGTGAAATAGGTGAGTGAGTACTGAGGAAGTGACCGAATATGACATACAGGGAGGTGATGGTAGTTTGAAGTCAGAAGTCAACTGCCGGGTTATAGACTTGCTTTGCCGTATGAGTATACGTTGCCCAGGGTGCACCACGAGGAGGTAAGTCTATCGCACGCCCCATTATAGCGAAATAAATATTAAGTCGAAGTGGATGAAGTGGAGATATTTTATTCACAAGATTTCTGCGATCGATTCACTTTCGGGACTTTTTTGATCAGTGATTAAACAAGAATATCTGTAATATATTTATCTATTTATATCAAATGGCAGGCGTTTTGATGGTTATCATTAGCCCTTTAGTTGACTTCAGGCTTCACACAAGGGAAGAACATCAAAGTGAAAAAAAATCGAGAAGGGGAGCAGAAGAGAGATTCAAAGATGACATACAGTGGGGTCATGGTAGTTTGAAGTCAGAGGTCAACTGCTAGTTAATGGAATTTTTTTCATATGACTATACGTTGCCCAGGGTGCACCACGTGGAGGTAAGTCTATTGACGTTGCCCAGGGTGCACCACGTGGAGGTAAGTCTATCACGCACCCCATATTTGTAATATAGCATTTCAGATAAAAATCGATAAGTGATAAATAAAATTGTGCTTACCCAAGCGGTTACCATTAGAAAATTTGTTGCATTTCTACCACAATGCAACGCTTTTCCATATTCTCTTTCAGACGTCAAGTATAAGCTTCCGATGAAATATTTCTCTTTTTTAAATGATTGTCTACGTGACACGTTAGCAGATATATCTGGGCATTGGAGTAGAGATGAATTCGGAGGGGTGGGCAAGGCTTTTCGAGCTGCGATGTCCTGATGGTCGAAAATGATTAGGTCAAGGTTAATGAACACGCTAGGTAGGTGTCATTCTTCAGTATCAATTAAGCTATAGAAGGCTGTAATTGGGCTGGCCTTATTGAAATGAAGAGGAAGGAAGATAAGGTCATGGACTGACCTTTCAAGAATCAAAATCGCATAAGGGGGAAATATTGGCTAGTATATTCAGTAAATTTATGTAAAAAACTTATTCAAGGACCCTCAAGTACTTCACTCCTTTTGGAACGTTTGATAAGTCGATTATTTTCAAGACAGCACAAAATTGTGGCATTTTATATATGCGGGGTACGTGATAGACTTACCTCCATGAGGTGCACCCTGAGCAGCGTATCTTCACACGGCAAAATAAGCTATAAACCAGCAGTTGACTTCGGACTTCAAACTACCATGATCCTACTGTATGCCATATTCACTCACTTTCAAAGTACTCACCTTATTCTTTTCTCTACCTTTTCGTCTGTCTCTTTACAACTGTGATCCACTCTTCTCTACCCCCCAACCCTCCTCTCGGCTTTTTGTGACACCGATGTTCCTCCCTTCTATGAAGCCCGAGGTCAACTAAAGAGCTAATAATAAGCATTATAAAGCTTGTCAGTTGATTTAAATTAAAATATTCAAGAGCTGTGTGAGAATAACATAGATTATACAAAAATGTGATGAAAATAAACCTACACTGCTCCAAACTTTGCAGTGATACAGGGTTGAGGCATGATTATCTTAATGAAGAATGCTTCTGGTACCCAATCAGATGAGTTTCGTCAACAGCGATAAAGGTGAGAGGGAGACGGAAATGTGTGGCAATGAGGCCAAAATTATCTGGAGATACTCGCGTTATTTCATTTTTGGATCTGCAGTTGTGTGGCATCTACTTGTCTTGCAATTTCGATTTTTCGTCCAATGACAGCGGGAGTAGAGAGGCGGAGAGTACGTGGATGAGACAGGAACAATTTTTTTCTCAAAAGTTTACATTATATATTTGAGTTTTTTCCCACATTTTCTTTAGGCAAGTAACAGAAATTCTATTGTGGTGCTTAGGCTCGATGTTTGGATTGTCTTGAATTCAATTTGACGTTTCATGAGAGGTATCGAATTTTTGGGATTGTAAGAGCGCATCGACCATCATATAGGTCAGTGTCAGGTGAAAGGGTGAATTGAAAGAATTTGGAGGAGAATGAGAGCTTTCAGGCAAAATTGATGCTTGATAAAAATTAGCCAAATAAAATGTCTCTACTTGATGCTCGAGGTGATGATGAACAAATGCCAACTACTCTTTTATGAAATATAAAAGTCCGAAAACTCTTCACTCCCATTTTTCAGCACAAAAAGTATTGCCAAAGGTTTCTGGTTAAGAGAAGGGTTGATCAAATGAACTCAAAGGCAGAAAACGGAAACAATGAACAATTGTTTTAATTTAACATTTTGCTTTCCTTTTTTCCATAAAAGTAGCACAAATTGTAGGAAAATAAATAACACACTTCAACTCCTTAGTAAACCATATCATCGATTAATTGATGATTTGGTTATTTTGGGCTCAACTAACAAAATGAAGCTGATTTGATTGATTTCTAACTCAGGACTGTTGATCTGAGCACAATGTGGTTTACAAGGCAATTTAATTAACTGGGAATAAGGTTGCGTTTGAATTAAGCCATCTGTTTTATGTCAGTTAACGAAATGCTCTTTGTTAAATTAACCCCTGGGAAATAATTCAGTCGCCAATTTTACCCCCCTTCTTTATAGCCAATGGGAAGTCAAAACAATGAGGTCAAAGGAAAGAAAAAAGAATTCTAAATTGGCCCCATTTTGCTTAATACATCGATACTACTTCTTGGAAATTTACAACTGTACTCTTCATTCCAATTCCTAAATCGTTAATTCAATGTAAAGTGCGAGTTAATTGGAAATAAATTACAAATAAATATTTTCATTTGTTCTTTGATATTCAAGAACCTGACAGGGTTAGGTCACTTGAGGGCAAAACTATAATATCAAAAATTCATCCACTGAATGAAGTGGCCATCCACACTCGAAAAGTCTGTCTGATAAAAGAAGCAGTAGAATACACGTGCTTCATCTGGAACACTCCATAATGCCACCCCTATCCATGAACAGTGTTAGAAAATGGATCCTTATTGCACTGGACGTCTCCTGCTCTTTTTAGTATAAAGAAAGTGAATTGAAGTTACATTTGTTAGGAATTATTTCTCAACTAGTCGGCATAACTAATGCCCGCACCAATATTTTAATTCCCCGTACATTCCCATTTGACCAATAATGAGCTAACTCTGAATAATTCACATTCTCAGTTGGCTAATATTATCCTACTATGATTTAGGCAGACAATGAAAATGAACAAACGCTGATATGGGTTCTCCCTACGTTAAAAGGTCAATAATGCAAATGCTCATGGAAATCAATGTTGTTTCAAATAGGAGCTGAAAGAGAGGTGGGTCAATGTGTGCTAAGATGAATTAATCTTCAAGTAACAAATTTCGACACCTCATTTCATCCAGACAACATGCAATCGGAAGGGTTGGGGGGCAAGGAGTGTGAGAGGTTGAAGGAAGGAGGATTTGAGAAGGAGAATTACTCTATCAATCACCAACAGGAGTATCTAGCTCATGCGGCTCAATTTGGATTTTAATTTTGTACATCAAATTTCTCTTTCGTTGCAGTAGCCAACTACTTTGACAGTTATTCCAAATCGGTGCACTCATCCTCCTTCGTTGTGACAAATTTCTAAAAATGTTAGCACTGATTGAACTCTTTACAGCAAAGTAAATCTTGAATTATTCAGAAGAAGAGCACAATGATTGGCCTTATTTGACCCCACCACTAACGAAGAATCAAGATCTAGTCAACGATTCTTCAAGAAATTCTGGGCCAACTGACAAAACTCTTTGACTTTCCAGTTTCGATAATCTCCCCTTACATATGAGTACGTTTCTCCTCTTCTGTGAGCATACAAATTCTAATTGACAAATTTGTAAAACTTCGAATGGATTTCATCGCAAAATGAATGACGTACCACGTTAAGCTCAAAGAGCCCTACTCGTCCATCATTCCCAATGACTGCTAAGGGGTGATCCTTCTTGTTAAATCAACTCCTATTCAGAAGAGCATATCCCATGATTTGAATTGAAGCTATAGGCATCTCGCATTGGCACAAAATTAGGTACAAAAATCAGGCCTACTGCAATATTGCAGCACACTACAATACAATCGTTACCTCGTGGTCACCATTGATTGATCATAGATCTAAACATCCAGGAAGGTCTGTTGTTGTAATGAGAGCAGGGTGAATAGCCAATGAGACGTTGTCAAGAGTAGAGCTCAAATCAGTTGTCTCTGTATTTGGTTAATACGGCTACGCCAGTCACTGGTGTTCTGTGACCCTCGAAAGAGTTTGTCAAACTCCCGTTCCTTTTTGAAGCGAATTCTAAACGTTACCATCTCTAAGATAACTCTTTTGAAGATACCAAAATTTGAGAGAAAGTAGTGTCGAGGTATTCCATTTGTACAAAATTCAAATAAATTGAAGCAAGTCAGAATGATTACAGTTAGAGACTTTAATTTCAAGTCCAAAAGACATTCTCTCGACGGCTTCTAAAAGTCCCGTTAAATACACAATGCTTCATATACAACACAATTTGTCATTTGAGATAAACAAACATTCAATTCTTTTCTTTATATTTTACCGGATAACAAAATTAATTTCTACGATATTTATAGCTTTATAAGAAATGCTTAATTTTACAAATAAAATCTCAAATATCTACTCCACTTTTAACCTTGAGAAGCGGCTATTTCATTTGATATTACAATTTTTAACAAATAGCGAATTTATTATATTAAATTCTGATGTGCTGTTGTTGGGACCGTGTCCAATCTAGGAGAGGAAGATTTAGAGATAACTGAGCATCATTAGGCACTTGTTAGTGTAGTGGGCAAAAGTTTGATTTTTGTTTTCAAGTAAAATGTCATTTTCCAATTGTACTCCCAAACTAGTGATGTTTCTTAATTGTTATGTCGTAGCAGGACCCAACATTTTGACATTTGCAAGAGAGTCGCATGCCGAAGTTTATTCCTGAACGTGGGTAATGAGAAGTTTGTAGAAGCTATCGTTGAGAAATGTACATATCTGTTTAGAAATAAAAATTGAAATCGTAAAACACTAAAATGCTGCCACAGTTGTAACGATCACTGTGTTCGTGCAAAAGTTTGTTATAGATGCAACACTAATTTGTCCCCATTAAAACCTTCACACACCCTCTCTCTCACACAAATTCCCTCAATCTGAAAGTGCTCTTGTAAACAGATATGTTGCAGCTATATTAAGCAATTAGGTGCACGCGTGTTAGGTTAGGTTAGAGTGCAGTAGTCCCCTAAGAAAAAAAGAATTATGAGATATTGCAGAAGGGGAGCACAAACAGCCCACCTCATGCAACTTTATCGATTTCATCACTTCTCAAACAACCAATACACTTCAAATTGCCCACTTATGATACTTCACTGCGAAACTTTGACTTTCTCCAATTAGAATTAGAAAGTGCATCCACTAATTTCACAATGATTGACCTAACAAAATAAAATTTGTTCGGCCAATACTGACACTGAATTAGTAAATACTTATTGATTACCTATTTCACCATTCGTCATTCTTCCATCAAGTATCTCCTGTTTCTGTTTCAGAGGTTATGGAATGCAACAATCCAAGCGATCAACTCGAAAGTCAAATCGCATTTTCTAAATCAGGAGGTTGGATTGAGAATTTCAATGCCTGATTACTTCTTGAGAATGACATGTCAAGGTAGTAGAACAATCACATTCGTGGATAGCACAGCTGTGTTAGTGATGGGGCTAGATATAACCCTGAATCGTCCAGCTACATCTACTGATGTGATGTTCTCTGAGATTGATGAGAGCATGACAAGTGTAGACCACACTTAATAACAATAATCTCTACACCAACCTCGCCCATTTCATTGACAGTATCGTGATGACAATCAATACCTGTGTTTCTTATTATTCATTGCCACTCATTCCATTACTCACATTCCATTGCAAACTGTCTTTTTCCCTGCGTTTTGGCAAACCCAATCCAAAGTTGGCTGAACACCTTTCCACAGTCAAATTCGCCTACACTTTTCTTTCACTAGAAAACAAGTAAGTCTTGAGCAAGATAGTAAACGGCACCAGTAAGTCGACTTCGCCACACTACACTGACTGCATGGGCTCACCACCTCTTCTCTACCACCTCAATATTTCGCGGCATACATCTTGTCCTATTAAGACTAATTCATTGGGAAGAAACGACTTTGAACTCATTTAAAGTACTACGAAAGTGCTTGTCCCTGTCAACAATCATCACTGCTCATTGGTATCAGCCTAGTCACATATCCACCATATGTGTCACCTTGAGGATTATTTCAACCTCTTTGGTCTCATTAATCATCCTCAATCACATCTTCTATATCAATTTTAAATCTTACCCGCATTCTAAAACTGCCATCTACATGGGTTTCTCGAAGCATGTCCCAACACCCCCACTGTGGTGATATCATCTGTCAAAGTCAACTGAAGGTTATAAGACTGAAAGAGGAGAATTTGAAGTGAACCATTTCAGTCTGTCAGAAGACTTATCAACCATTCAGCTTCTATTCGTACTTCATTTTTATCAAGTCTGTTTGCCCACTAGAACACTTCAACTTGACTCTTGTTCGGCTACTATGACGTCATTCGACCTCAGCATCTACAAATCAAAGTCAAATTGATTAACACCAGACCAAGACTGTATCCTGTCGATAAACATATTCAATCCTCTCGTCTTCACCAAAAGAACTTCTGATTGACGTCTTAACAGTGTGAGAGTCAAGTTCATATTTGGAACCTGAGGATGGAATCACCAAAGCAACAAGTTCTCATTTCACTAGTCAACAGCACTTTGATATTTTCTCCAATGTGCTCAATTGACACGAAATTGCAAGTTTCCTTCAATCCAGAAATGGAAAGGTATAGAACTAATTCACCGATCTACTCACGAAAAGTGGTGAAAGTTACTCAATTTTGAAGGTTAGTCACCTTCCCACTCTAAGTATTGAATTCTAGAAATAAAAGACCATTTCCAGGAGAGAATCGAAACTTCAGGCTCATTTTCAAATACTCTTTTTACCTGATACTGTTGCAGTTAGGGTCAATAGTAAATTTCATGCATTCAACTACTAATGTAATACTCGAATTATGGTGGTTCTTTAAACCAGTTCGGTTATTAATTTGGTAGTATTTAGAATAAAACAGTTTAGGAAAGGTGGGATGGTGGGAGGGGGTGTTGGGGGGGGAGGGGTTAGAACGCAATTGTCAACTTTGGAGAATGAAATTTATTCATATGACGCATATAAAAGAGTAAGTTGATGTTAGTAAATCTACTTCAAATCCATTCATTCACATGCATTTTTATATCCGAAAGTAATTGGAACAAAGTGGATTTGTCTGGAGTCAATACAGTTGACTTACTTGTTCACATGGTGCAATAGAAGCTTTCCTTTAATAAAGCGAATTCTTTATTGCTTGAAATTCAAGGTAAGTAAGACTTCTTTATTCTTCCTGGTTGAATTAGGCAAATGTAGGGGGGGATTTTAGTGGGGAAAAATTAGCAACTCTTGGACTTAGCATCATGACGTTTAGCAAATTAAAATTAATGTCTATTTTTGTATTACTCTTACATTGGCAACTTCAATCAAATTTTTGCAATCAAACTATGAACTGAATGAGAAATTATGTAGAACGTTTTATTAAGTATAACTCAATTAAGGATTGCCAACTGTCAAGCTTGCCAAGATTCATTTCTGCAGTCACTTTGCATTTGGCGGTTCTCGATCGAATTCTAACATGCAAGTAGCCAATCCAAATCTTACCTGGGGTGTGAAAAATGAAAGCGGCCTATCAAATCGGATAGAGAGAGGTAACATTGACGCACTCACAATGCACACGAAATATGGCTTATCTTGAGCACTCATTATTAGCACTCAACTCACTGCGTAAAGATGGAAGATGAAATCATTTATTGTACTCCCTCTGATGAAACGACACTTTCAATTCCACCAAAGTTCTTCAACCAACTTCGACAAAATGGACATCTCATTGATTTACACATTATCGTAGGTGGCATGATGAATCCCATATTTTACAATAATTTATTAATCTCTAGACAAGGGAGAATCACAAGATTCCAGTTCATCGATCATTTCTTTGTGCCCAGTTTCCTAGAACTATGAATCAATTATTGCAGAATCAAGGTCCGACTATGAAATGGCACCGTTACACTACCGAGTACATCCAGATTCATTCTTTCATTTACTGTTGCTTCATTTCAGACTTGTCGTATCTGTGATAGACTTCATCTACACAGGTAAAATTGGTATTAGTTTGCGCACGGTGGGTGAGATCTATTTATTGGCACATCAACTTGGATCTCAATCTCTTATTGATGTTTGTCGGAACTTTATTGAAGTGAGGTGAGCGATTGTCCAATGTTATTCATATATGCAATTTCAATGGACTTCGTGTTAAGCACTCAGAGGCATATATTTTAAACACGCTCTTTATACTAAAAAGAACCGAAAATCACTTACCTAATAGCGACTTCATTGGCAGTTAAAATTTTTACCGAAGCACGTCGGAACCATGAATTTAGAGAAAGTTGGAGTCATCTTATGAAAGTATTGTCATTACAGTGTTCGAAAGGATAAATCATTCCCCACCGCAAATCGGAAGATAATGAGTTGAATTGGAAAAGTTGGCTAGAACCAAAGTGGTGGAGATAGGGGGAGAGAAAGTGTACAATGAGATGAAGGAATTAGAAGAGAGGGATTAGTGACAGAAATGAGATTTGAAACGGTTGACAGATATTGTCGCATTAGTCAATGATAAGCAAACGATATAAATGTGAATGTAAGCCCACTAACGTGGAGTCGATTAGTTCAACTATGGGTTATAGTGTGCATACTTAAATTCATCAACTCATCTTCTCTTCTTTAGATTCGATCAAATCAATGCCAATGAGATTTGAATTATTGGCTCTCTTCTCTGCAAACATGACTTGAGAGACCAGTGCATTCGCAGGATTGCAAGTGACTCTGATTCTTTCGCCAAGGATCAGAATTGTCTGCGATGGACAACCCCGAAGGACATGGAGGCTCTGCTAAATAGCCCATGGTTGTAGGCCCCAAGTGAGGAATTGAAGCTGATAGCAATGGTGTCATGGATAAACGCGGCTTCTTCATCGTTTGAAAGAGACATCCATGATGCATTTTTCAAAAATTTTCCCTCAATACTAAACGTTAACAAACTTCCTCCTTCCTTTCTCATCGATGTGGCCTTGGGGAAGTCAGGCATTATTCTTTCTGACAAGTCAAGGTAAATGATGTAATTAAATGAGTTTATTTTCTTAAGACACACACTTCTGGATTACTTGAAAATGCGTGATCAATCTGAGGAAAATAAGTGAGTAAAGTTTGTCAAACGATTCACTGAAAATGTACATTATAACTTTACTATTTAATAGGAAGAGGGAATATACAATGAAACCGAGCAAACCTTCATATCTTCTTTTCCAGCTGTTCCAAAAGTGGAGGAAGCTGAACCAGAGTTGAAAATCCCTATCAGATATGGCGGCTGCGTAGTTGCTTGTGATGGTAAGTGGCAAGTTCATCACCGTCTTGTGTGCCAACACCGCACAAGTCCTACTTTGATCTCTCGTTCATTTCAGAATATATTTATGTGATTGGAGGTAACCCAAAGGAATGCGCCACTTGTTCCCGTGTTTTTAAGGTAAATCCCTTCAATAGCGAGGTAAAGGAGACAAAGTCAATGGCTTAGTGCAGAGCTTATGCTTCTGCAGTTGCTGTCGAACATGAAATTCTTGTTTTTGGAGAAGGTGCCAATAGTGAAACTTTAACCTCCTGTGAGAAATATTCTCCATTGGATGACAAGTGAGTTTAGGATTTTTCCGCCATAATATGCTTATCTAAATATCATCGATGAATTGATTGATATACATTAGGCATTTGGGATTACAGCTTCTGCTTCCAGCCCCCATGCACTAATTTCAGATTTCTTGAAATGTGAATGGCCATGTGTTTGTGAACTTGTCGTTGTTAAGTGGATGTGCTCATTTTTCGCTTTCCAGTCCCACAGTTCTTCTGTGATTTCAACAGAGTATTTGCTCCAGAAATGCGTGAGAATGAAAGAAAAATTGCAGAGCTCTATGATTTGACTAAGTGACCACACGTAGTTGAAGTTGAATAGAGACCATCATCGTTGTTATTTGAGAAAGCAGAATGTTGTGTTGGAGTGGAGAGTAACGGATCACCCAAATTCCTCACCAACATAATACTAATTCCATTGTGATATTAGTGTTGTAATATCACTGTTATTACGGCTCGCCGATATTTATTGTCACATGTGGTTTGTGAGTTTCAAAGTCATTGAGGCAAATTTGTGTATTGTAGGTGGGAAGGACTTCCCGATATGTCAACAGGCAGATTTGGAAGCGCAGCAATAAACATTCCGGAACTTGGAGTTTTAGTTCTTGGTGGTCAAGGCGTAGATGCAGAAGAACTGAATACTGTCGAATTGTTTCAAATTTCTGCAGAAAATTCAGTTTGGTGCTCATTTACTCCAATGTTAAAGACAATATACCGCCCTGTTGTAGACTTCTTTCAAGGATGTGTTTACGTTGTCGGTTCTCAGTTTAGTCACCCACAAACAGCAGAATTTCTTTCCATAACTAATGGTCGACAAGGTCAGTGGACGCTGATTTCGAAATCACTTTCCACACGTCGTTATTTAAGTTCAATGTTGGCATTCAGTGACCATCTCTACATTGTTGGTAAGTATTTGCTTATTTCCATGCTGTTCTCACAAATCAAAACCACCTCCCTCAAAGTTATTTCTTAAAACAGCTGAAGGGGGAAATGTTTATGAACTGGAAACGTCACATGAAGAAAACGTGAGTGCAATCACATCTCATTCAATACTTAACTGAGAATCAATAACTGTTTAGATGCGTAACTGTTGTAGGATGGGAATCAAAATGACCACAGTTGGGGACTTCGTTTTCAAGTTCAAAG
>UZAE01001356.1:0-13698 GCA_900617975.1 Rodentolepis nana
ATGTTCACTCAATCACAAAAGATATTGGATGATATGGAGAGTATATGAATTATGGTAGTAAAAAAAAAACAAGAAAAGAAAGCTTAATTAAGAACATAAATGACAAACGTATTGATAGTGATAAGAGGTTAATATAGGAGTAGACAATTTATTGGAAGTACTATAGAGATTTTACTACTAATTAAATGGAAATTAGCACGACAACTAATTCGCCTTACCGATTGGAAACAAAAGCAATAAAAAAACGCACTCACTTAATGTAGAATCTGGCAACAACAGCACAACTGTGCACACTTTCTTTCATTGTGTGGGGGAGGGGGGGGGGGTTAGATACCAATGACCTTGGGTACACAGTAATAATCCTCAAGAGCCGGCTTTAAAAATTTCCACTTCAAGAAATAAAGGCTAATCATAGGAAAGCACTAAGTAGATCAGTCGCTATAATTACCATATGAATAAACAACTCAAAGAGCACGGCTTCGAATTACATTGGCGCACATGCAGAGAACAGCATGAATAAAAGTACCAGTTGTGTATGGTCGAAAGAAGAGTAGCAGAATGTGAGATTTCATAAATGGGAGAGAGAGAAAGAGAGAACAACTTATTTATAACCCACCATCCCAATTAGGATATGCGCCATCCTATACTCCTGCCCCTCTCTTTGCTAATTAATTGTATGCGAAGACTTTGGTTAAAAAACCAACAACTAAGAGGAGCTCCGTTCTGCTTTATTTCCATAGGAAGGAAGTAAAATAGTCCCCCAATCGTCTAACATTCGGAAGATTGAGGGTGGCAACTTAACAATAGGATATGGTTTTAGTTACGAAATTTGTGCAATGCAGGTAGCCACTCAATCCTATCATCCACATAGATTGCAGCATTACATTTTAGCAAAAGGGAATCCGACAGTGAATGACGAGTCTTCTACCATCTAATTGAGTTCGAGAAGCGAGATTTAAAGTCTATCCAAATGGAAAGGCCACTCTATATTTCATAGTATTATATTTAACATGACTGAAAGTTCGCATTACCACCCAGACCTCTACAGTTGATTGCGAAAGAGCCTAAAAATGTAAAAGCTGTAAAAAAAGATGGAAATAAGGAGTGAAAAACACAAGGAATACAAATAATGAGAGTAGGCGCAGCATCAAAGTGACAAAATGTAGAGAGGTGGACAGAATAATGAATCACAGATACAAAAGAGATAGAGAGGCACAAAGGCAGAAAAAAGGTAAGATGAGTACTGTGGAGTGGTCGAATAAGACATACAGTGGGGTCATGCTAGTTTGAAGTCAGGGGTCAACTGCCGGTTAATAGACCTTTCTGGCGTATGAGTATACGTTGTCTATTGCACATCCCTGATCAATGGCGATCTATGACAACATTAAGCAACCAATTCGGCTACCACCAGTGGTCCACACTGGCGTGGAATATGTGCTTAACACATTGATGTAGCAAAATCGTGACCCTGCTAAAAACGCTAAGGGTCCGCTTTATTTCTGCGTGGTGCTGAAACTGCTGACAACTTGATAGTTCGCAGGGGAAAATATGAAGATTACTTCGTTTCTATAATGTTCACAAAGTGAATTGAAAATCTTTCTGGGTGCAACTGTAAGTTAGGCTTGTCCACCTCAATGAGCCTTAATGCTTTAACGCCTGAATAATTTTTTTGATAAATGCACCCAACCACACTGACACGTGTCTCACAGAAGACTGATGCCACCGACATAATGCCGGCTATAGACACGCAATGAACATGGTTCAAACAACAATGTCAAGCCTTCTGTTACGAGTCTAGTACCAGTGGGGCTTATTTTGACAGGACTGTGAGGTCCTGCGGGGCGTAAAAGAGCTAATCGCCTATAACCAAACGATATCCAATGGGCACATTTACAATAGTCAGAAAGAAACTAGAAATTTTAGAATTACCACAGCGTAGAAGAGCCATAGGAAGTAAAGCAATACAGCAACAATACGTGACTCACCAAATGATTCTTCTCTGGTCTAAATTGGCCAATCGATATAATCCAAGGTTTTCGTTTCTCGCTTACATCTATTCCATTCACCAAACACGGGCATGGCGGATAGAGGAGGAGAGGTCGACTACCAAACAGCGATTCAATATGCCGCCTAGTCCACGTTGAATTCACCGCCACAGCATGACAATTCACAGAACTTCCAGTCCACCCATAAATCCCCATGAAGAAAATGTAATATAATTGTTTAAGAGTTGTCAGAAATTGGCTAGTTCGGATTCGCGAGGAGTTATTGTAGCTTGTGGCTGTGCTATGCTGGACGACCCTATTAACCATATCTGCTGAGATGGTGGGGAAGTGAATATAGGCTCCACAACGCGCTCCAATAAACCAGGAAAAGAGTGGAATTGTGAAGGAGAAACCTAAAATCACAAGCACATGAAAGCATTAAGGGAGGTCATTTATTAGATTAACACTTGTGTTACATAATTTCAATTGGAAATAAAAAGCTACACAATACAGGGAGTCAAGTTTCATAGAGAAAGTGAAAAACTGACTTGCTCCGGATTTTAAATATTATGGATAGCAATAAGAAATCGCGTATCTGGAAAGTAACAATGGAACTTTATTTACTCTTAACCCTTTCAAAGTGCCCCTGCTCCTTTTGATCACCTTTTTGAAAAAAATTGCAATTCTTGGATAAAAACACCCGTTCAAATACTTTTCGAATCTTCACGTATTTAGAAATTGTTTCTTAACCAAATCATGCATCCATGCGTTTAAAAAAAGATGATAAGCTGCTCGGGTGAGGTCAAGCAAAATATGGAGGATGTGATGGAACCTCTGATGTTAATTTTTTTCTTTTTTTGCAAGGTCATTCATTTTTTGTGCAGCTTGAGTCGGTCACTGTCTTTTCGCTGAATTAGCCTACTTCAATAAAAAAAAATCAAATTTTACGTTTATCTCTTGATTTCTAGTTTATTCTTCCCCATTGTTGACAACAATAAACTTCGACTCTAACTGCTTCGTCCGATTCAAGTCATACGTAATAGATTTATCCACATGTTTCAAGTCCATAGATGAAGTTCCTGAATGGTCAACCTAGACTTCACTTAGGAGATGGTATCAGTGTTTGATTTGAAGACAAGATTTATTTTTCCGCCCACTTCTTCATGTGAGTAAAATACTCTGGTAGCAGGTTAATGAGACGCAGAATGAGATTTTTCTGTTCAAGTCAAGATTAGTAGTGGGAAATTTATTATTCATTATCCAATACCATTCATTCATACTAACTAAATGTAAACTTATCTTTGCTTAGGAGCACAAATGCTTAATAATTCGGTATTTTTAAACGATAATAGACATAATTATAAATGAAATCACTTAAGTTAACAGAACGAAAACTTGTCAATTAAAGGAGATTCACATGTACATTTCCTGCACGATATAAGAAACGCACTACATCATCGATGTTAGATTAAATTCGAGTCAAAAAAATTGAGAGCGGTATCGTTTCAGTGACTAAATGTGAAAATGAAATCTCCCTGACCTTGCAAAATCATCTCATTTTTATAACGTAACTTGCGAAGTAACTTGAGCAAGTCCTTAGTTCAATGGGGATGAAATTTTATCAAAATTGCTTATCCACATCATATTGAAAGCAATAAATAGTTATACTACTTGAATTGGTCGAAAGTATAACAATACCTGTGGAATCAATGTAGAAATCTGGTGGAAGTCGAACAAGGCATTCAAAAGTAGCCACAATGGAACCAAAAGCCTGACCGGCCAGGGTGAGAAATGAATAGAGACTTGCACGTAAGAGGGGTTCACTGCGAAGTCGCACAAAGTTGACACGTTTGGTATCTCCAATAGATATGTCAAATGTTTCACGAACTCGTCGAAAGACCCGATTGGGTGAATCGAGGCAAGATGGATCATTAGTGTAGATAAAGATGAGAAGGGAGGGATATGTGCGAAGAAGACAATTTATGCCGGTCCAAAGAACACGTTCGCCACCTCCACCAGAATTGCAATAGGGATGGAAGAAGGCAAGAATTGTAGGGGGCCGCAGGAACTTGTATTTTTCAGCCAACTGTTTGCGCAGCACTTGGCGGCGTATCAAAAGCGCAATTACAAAGATAAAACAAAAAGTCCATATGAAAATGACTGCGAAGGCCAACATTGACCACTAAATTTAAAAAAGACGATTTACCATTTTGGCAGAAAACAAAGTGATATCACATAAAGAAAAAACGTGAATGAATTATATAGTAATAAAAGGTTGTGAAGTACGCAATCGTCACAAGATAAAATGCATACCGAACATTTTGAAGTGATTAACCCAAGTATTTAGCTATTAATTTTCTCTCACATTGGGATAGATTAATTTAAAAAATAATAATATTTACCGTTATCAAAATTTTCAATATACGTTTGGCTAGCAACACGTAATATGTCTCTCTACCAGTACGAAGGCTATTTTAGGCTAGGAAAATTTGCCATAGAGATTACCAAGTATAGTCGAAACTTATTAGTGAACCAAAGTATTAGAGTTTGGAACAAAGATAAAAGAGAGCATCCAATCAAATTAAACTAAGATCATAAAAAAATGACGAACATTACAAGGATGTCTCCAAAATGATTAGTAAAAATAAATAATACATAAATGAAAACTGATAGGATATAAATGATAAAATTTTAGTTATACAAAATTAAGCATGAGTAGATATGTTAAAGAATACTTAGGTCACAAAGAACTAGGATTTATAAGGGGGAAGAACACCAAAGGAGATTACAGTAATTCAAACATGCGCATACCGATTTTACCTAAACTGGTATATTTTAGCGACGTGTAAAAACAAAATCGGACCAAGCGCGAATGTGAAGGTTCACTCAACAACCAATAAGAACGGAGGTAGTTTGCGACAAGGGCAGGCATAAAAGAACTGAAGGGATAAAAACAATATATCAAAATTCCATTATATATAAAAAATAACCAGTAAAGTTCTCATTGCAACAATAATATTAAATAAATAATGTTCCAATTGTGCTAAATAGTAACGTCAACCTTGCTATGTGAAATTTTTCATAATTCATAACACCAACAAATTTTGCTATAAATTACAAAGCAAAATGTTTGTCTAAAATTCATATTTTTGTGTTTATTTAAATTCCCTAATTTTGATCAATTTATTAAGTCCGCCTTTTGTTGATCATGTAAATCATTACACCATTAACACGTCCTTTTAAATTTGTATTGTTAGCCCATACCAATGACCCATTTTTGGACAAAAGATAATTCACAAAGTACTATATACACGAGAGTAGCTATCAATAATTATGCTTGAAATCAAAGAGAAGTAACGTTTATTGTTAAGATATAAACTAAATATTAGGGCCATAATTTTCTTGTACCGTAATTGGTATTCTTCACAAAATATTTAATAATAAGTTAATTGAAAAGCATTTTTTTCAAAGCTAATAAATGGGTATCATTAAAAGTTTACTGTCACGAATACCAGACTAATTGAAAAATATAACAATGTAACATTAATTGAGCACTTTTCCTTGCCTTTTTAAAGAAATATGTCTCTAGTTTGACAAAAATTTTGCATATCGGTAAAGAATTTTACCGCTAACGAAATAGAATGGATGAGAAATTAACAAGTAAATAGTTCTGACCAAATCTAAATTACTATATTAGTTTTAGTGAGTATCCCTAATGTTTCACATTTTATGATATTTTCAAAAACGTAAATATTTAAAATTTAGCAGAAAAATATGGCTTTCAGCATCTGCGACAATAACTTCGACGAATATATGTTCTGAAATTAATTTGTTCGTAAATGAGCCGGGAGTGCTTTCGCAGTAAAATTTTTTCACCGTTATATAGAGCAAATATTTCGAGATAACCATATTACTAGAATAAAATTTAATTAAGAATTTTAAAAATATTAGTAAAAGTGCTTAGGTAGGTTCGCGTGTGAATGAACGTTTGAATTTTGGAAGCATTTCTTGCAAATTTTATACCATAAACAGGAACGCAGACTGATATCGAAACCCAAATTTTGTTATTAAACGATAATAAAAAATATAGCTTTATAAAAATTAATTATATTATAGTGAGAGCATAGTGAAACATGGACCGTGCTATCCTGCTTCTTCATAAATAGATTGCTGCACGAATAACGAAAATTAAATAATTTTTGCCAATAATCAAATTATCTGTCTACTTTAAACTATTATCTTGTGTATTGTGTAAACCAACGGACGGTATTGCTTAATAATAATTTTGAACACTCTAAGGTTTGTCAATTAGGTTTATGCAATCACGCGACAATTTATAAATTTTATAAATTTATGAGCTATATTTATCTATCTTCATAGTAAAATATTGGCTTAGTTGCAATTAAAATAATTAAAGGTTTATTATAACACATTCTTGCATGCGTTGTTTTACACTTTGATATTTAATGTGGTTAAATTAAAATTTTACTTTGTTCGTCTCGCACCGGTGCTTGGTGGATTGATATAATCAACGAACATGGCTACCTGTGGTTCTTCAGGTAGCATAAATTTTTAAAATTAAATAGCCATTTTAGAACCTTTAAAATTACGTATTAGTGATATCAAAAGAGGTGATTTCTGTAATTCCAAAGAAGGTATCTATATATGTTGGGTTAATCATAATGTTAGATAATGCGATTACCTGCGTTGAATTTGATGAATCCGGGGACTATCTCGCCGCTGGTGATAAAGCTGGTCGCGTATATGTTTTCAATGGATCTGGAGAGGTAACAAGTAATATATTCTTATTCGAAACAACCAATTTTAGGAACCGTTCTACGGAATGTTTTGTGCCTTCACAAGTCACGAATCTGAATTCGACTACTTAAAGTCACTCGAAATTGAAGAAAAGATAAACTCTATCATGTGGCTTCCTATTTGTAATAATTCACTTCAATTACTCACAACTAATGGTATATATATCTCGATATTCTTGTTTATGAATTATTCTATAGACAAGGTTATTAAATTATGGCGTATGTCGGAACAATCTCCAACCGCATACAATTTCAATTTTCGTAAGACTCAGAGAGATGACCAAAGTTGCGACGACGAATGTCCGTTATCTGGATCATCAAGCAATGGTGATCCTTCTCCAACCTCTGAAAATAACGATGTTTATTCTTCCCTTAAAAGTGCTGCTTCCTTAAATTCACTTCGAATTCCTCGCTACCAAAAACGAAAAAATCTTACCATTGAAGTTCGATCCAGAAAAATCTACCCCAATGCTCATACCTATCATATCAATTCTCTCTCCCTTAGTTCTGACCAGGAAACTTTCCTTTCTGCCGATGACCTTCGCATCAATTTATGGCATATTAACCACAATGAACAATCTCTCCGTTTGTTTCATTTTCATGTTTACCTTGGAAAATTTCTTGCCTACATAAATGATTATAATTTTACTGTTTTGTAGAATTTGTTGACATAAAGCCGGAAAATATGGAAGATTTGAATGAGGTTATAACATGTACTCGATTCCATCCAGAACTCTGTAATATTCTCGGTTATTCAACTAGTCGCGGAGTTGTTCGCCTTTGTGATACACGTGTCAAAGCCGTCTGTGATGAACCTGCCCTTTGTATGTTGTTTCACTTTAATGGTTATATAAGTTTGTGCGTGTATTATTTAGCTTTAGCATTATAAATCTTGTGATTGCTACTCGCAACTCCCAGTAAATTTATATTCTAGCTATTAAATTACGTAAAATATTCATATTTTTGTTTATGCTAACCAAGACGAGTTTTTACTAGCCTCACCTCCATAGGTTGTTGAAAGCTGCCCTTTTGATCAGTGGCAATGGGTATCGATCTTGTAATGTTTTACACGTCCAATGTGGCGCTGTAAAACATTGTCATGGAGGTACATGAATTCACTAGCCTACAATTTCGTCAGGTTTTATTCATACCTTACGATCTGAATGCTTGAAACTTCAAGTGAGTCAAATTTGGAGAAGCGGATATTGCGGCCAAGGCGTCTAGACATTCGATTTGAATTATAAATGGTACATGAGCCGTCTTCATGTACCATTAAATAACGTTCTAATATCTGAATTTACCTATTTTTACTTTCCGAACCATGGCTGAGGTTATGTCTTTAAGCTCCTTGTTTTGGTTGAAATATGAATTTTTGGTCTTGCCATCTGAACTTATTATTTGTATAAGTCATTTATGTTGTCCTCTGTGTGATTTTTACTTGACTCCTTTAATTTGGTTGGCGCACTTTCCATATTTTAAGATTTTTTTACAAGCATTGCGAAATTTATTGTCTTGAATTATAATAACATGAAAAAACCGCAAATAGAGTTCAGTGTCTTACGAAGTCTCTAAATCTTGCTTACGGTGGAATTTGTTTAGTAAAATTATTATTTCCTTTATAGGTCTAAATGATCCCTCTTTGTCTGGTTATCGAGGATTCTTTTGTGACATAATTTCAAGTCTCTCGGACTTCCATTTCGATCACTCCAGAAACTGTGTGCTCGCAAGGGATTACCTTAATTTGAAAGGTATTTTCTTTTATTTCTTGTTGATCTTTATTGTTTCATTTAAAATTTTTTCCTATTGTAAGTGGCAAGTGTCTGAACAAGGAAGCATAATGGAGCTTTTATGGATTATTGGAAATTGGGTTGATGTGATCAATCCTTTTCATTAGCCAATAAGTGCTCTGTGATTCTATATACCCAATGTTTCAATTGTGACCTGTGCTCGATTACGTGATGAAGGGAATTATGAGGGCCATTGATCATCCATATTTCACTTACATTCGCTCTGAACACCTATTTAATGCCTGAAGTTGGCTCAGCCCATATTTGGTTGAGGTTATATCAGTATCATTTTGGCCACTTGTTTACCGTGAATTGGTTAAAGGCTCAACCAACATGTACAGTCGGGGGGGGGTACATTAATGGAGCAATGGGGGTCATCTTTCGCTTTTCTCATATCGGAGGTCATGGGTTCGATTTCCATCGACACCCACCTAGTGAGCTCAATGACTGATTGCATTTGTGTTGGTCTGTTTAATATAGAAAGTAGTATGATTTTAAATTCTCACCAGGAAGGCTCTACGATGTCATTACCTAACGTGAGCGCTGGAAAGGCTTTCCTATACGGTCCCGGAAACTATTTTTGTTACTCTTATTTTTGTAGTAGAAGAGTTAAACCTGTTGCTGAAATTTCGTTTTAAACCAACCAACCCCCACTGTTGACCTCATACCGTTTTATTGCTGTTGCAGTGTGGGATATGCGAAAAGGTGATCGGCCGTGTGAAGTTTACTCCGTGCACGACCCTTTGAAAACACAATTGGTCAACCTATACGAATCGGATGCCATATTTGATAAATTCCTGTGTTCTTGGTCGCATGATGATCGGTAAGTTTGGGGATGTCACCCGTCTCTATTAATAACATTAATTGCAATGTTTCTTTACAAATTTTCTACATTTATCATTTATCGTACGTCTTATAGCAGATTTCAAGGTTTTGTTATACGTTTTTTACCCTTTTACTACTCAAAATCATCATTACTACTGGAACAACACGTTGAACAAAGACCATGACTAAATGAGCATATCAATCACAAGGCGACTTGGAATCGAGTTCAGACACACGAAAACATTTCAATTGATTGTTCAGATATTCTTGAGAATCGTGCGGAAACCTAAATTCTTACGATGTTAAGGTCTTCCTCCATGCATTCAAATGAATAGGGATAAACTAGTCAACAGAAATAGTGGTGAAACACAGGGATAGACACCCAGAAAACTGGATTTTGCATAATATAGTGCGTAAGGTAATCAGTTTAATCTCAACCACGACCTTATGTCGTGGTACGTGTAATTCTCAACAATTCTCTGCTCGGTATGGTAACAATAATCATCGACTTGGTTTTTCCTTAGTCATAGCATGCGCCATATCTCTTTTTTCTTACTTTAATAGGTACCTTTTCACCGGTTCTTACGGGAATGTAATGCGTATTGTGGATCGTCAGCAGGGCTCTGACTGGACCTATGATCTAGGAGATCCCGAGGCCCTTCCACTCGAATCCATTATCCAGCCTGATGGTGTTAATGTGTCCTTCCCCACCCTAACCCCCGGCAGACCTCTTCGTTCCCATCGTCTCCAGCCTAAATGCTTTATTCCCCTCGATTCCGAAGTTGCCAAACGTTTTCATCTTAAAAGCCTCTGTCTGGCTAATGCCTCATCACTTGAGGCTCTCAATAATTCCACTTCGTCTGTTTCTCATGCAACGAAAACGGAAAACCAACCGTCCACTGATTCGCCTGTTGCCGTCGGCTCTAAAAGGCGCAAGCAGACTCTCCTTCCAATTCGAAGGACGACCAATGACGTCGAGCAGCAAGCTCAGGACGATGAGGATGGTGATGGCGATCCAAATTCTGATGATGACGAAGAAGACGATTTTGAATTTGTAGATGAGGAAGATGATAATCAGTTTTTGGACAATATAGCGAATGGTATTCAACACTATCGCCACTCGCATTGTCGTAAAGTTAATGGTATGTCAGAGAGGTCTCTTCTCCCAGGTCTTCAAGAAGTGGACTTCAAGAAGCGATTCCTTCAAGTTGCTTGGCATCCACGTCGTGGAATTCTTGTTGGTGTTAGTGGGAAGGAGATGTTCTTTATATCTGAAGGTTCTGAGTCCTTACCATCAGATTGTGATGCGGAAGAGAGAGAGAAATTGGAGGAGGAGGAAGAAGCTGCACTGGACAGTACTAATCAAGATACTTCTTTGTCCTCTCAGCCTTGTCCTAAGAGGCCTTGTCTTAGGGAAGATGAAGGAGAGGAAGAAATTGCGCTTGTGGAGCTGCCACCATCCCCTTCCCAAGAATTTCTATTGGTTGAAAATGTAACGTCAGAAGAACCTTCTACTGATGGCGCATCTAAGATGGATTTGGAATAATTCAGTGTCATCATCATCATCACGATTGACTTGCTTTTTATACACTACCCTTGCATTGTGTACAAATTTTCTACCTTTCTCTTTCTGCCATCACAAGTATGATCCCTACTCACTCTTATATTTAGAATTACAAACGATCCTTGTGGGATTGAGTAGTTTATCTTGATTATATAATTTATGGCACATTGAGTAGCAGCTTTCCTTTCGCAATTCCACTTTAGCTGCTGGTAGGCATTGTGTACTAAAGTAGCGAAGAGTTGAAACTATTTTGCGTTGTCATAGGTGGTGGTAAACTTAAATTTACTTGCTAAAAATCTTACTAGTAGTTATATGGAAATTAAAGAAGTGATATTCCGGAAACTTCGAAAGTGTGCATAAAGCTGGGTTCACATTAGGGCGCTTTAGTTACACTTAATCCAAAGGTAGCGTGCAGGTGCTCAAGGATGGGCAGGTTCGTATGCGTTCTTGTCTTTTAGTATGAAGGACATAGAGGCGCCTGCATTTATGTCCAATGTCCGTTAAGTAATGGCAGTGGCCGATCAAGCTCCAACCAGTTGCCTAGGCTAGATAATGGCCACCAAGTAAGTTCAAGATAACAGCCGAATAAAGTGGAGGCCTTAGGGGCACTGGCGAGTAGTTGATCTGTGTCAACAATAAATACAAGTTCCTGGAGGTGTGCGCATCGAGTGACGTTTCTCCGACGGGCTTCGGATCTATTGATGACAATATGAACAGTCTTGCGGCGCTAGATTATTGGTGGTGTGGGGAGTGTAGTTTAATTGAAAATGTAATTTTCTTTAAATGGCAGGCGTTTTGATGGTTATCATTAGCCCTTTAGTTGACTTCAGGCTTCACAGAGGGGGAGGGACAGAAGTGTTTTAAAGGCAAAGATAGAAAAAAGGTGAGGTGAGTACTGTGAAAGTAGTTGAATATGATATACAGTGGGGTGGTGGTAGTTTGAAGTTAGAAGTCAACTGCCGGTTAATAGACTTTTTGCCGTATGAGTTTACGTTGCCCAGAGTGTACCACGTGGAGGCAAGTCTATCGCACACCCCTAATTAAAAATATTGAGAACATCTTATAGTCAAGGCAAGGTGTTTCGAAAAAGCCTGAAAAAACCAATATCATTAAGAGTGAGATGTAGCAAAATTCTTGGAGAAAATGTCATTTCCACTTAGACAAGCATGAGATTGAGGAGTTGGTCGCAATACGCTTATTATATCCTGGGTTGTCTCATTGCAAGTCAAATCAAATTTAGGCTACTTTCAATTCTTCAGTAGCCATGAGTTTAAGAATTCATTTCGAATTTGTTCATTAGTTCAGTATATACTGTTTACTAAAAGCGAAACGCATCCATATTCCTCGTGACAAAAAGAAAAGCGCTTGAATATGGCTACGAAATTTCCCTCCTAAGAACGTGATAACTGCCATTTAATTATGACATCTCAAATATGTTCTTGAATGTTAATAAGCCACACAGCGATAAACCCCATAAGAACCCGTGAATGAGTCATACATAGAACTATATGGTACGGAAATAGACTGTCAAAATCGGTAAGCCAATCATGATAACAGATTGCGCCATTATATGAATTGTGCCTTTTCAACACACTTTTAAATCCAAAAGATACTGCTAATCCTCATGTGGAATTGTTATTGAATGGAGTTCAATTTAACTATTTTACGATATTGTTCTTAGTCAAACTGCTCGTTTGTAGCACCTCTCTGTGTACGCTTAAAGATTTAAACAAACACGCCACTCAATTTAAAGTGTAATTCAAGAATATGTTACCAGTATTATTTAAAAACCATGCAATTTACACGCGTTTTATAACTGAAATACTGGAGTAATAGCGCTAGTTACCAATTATGGCAATATGATTTGCTGGTATTAGAGAAGCTACAAATTCCATGTTCCGCTATTAGGATGAGATGCAGCAATTGCAATAACAATACGCGTCATCACGATGATTAACAAGCGTGACAACCAAGTCAGGAGCTACGGAATCGGTGCTAATTTGCACAGACCAACGGTACTAGTTCATTCTAAACAAGGAATTTAGTAAAGCTTACCTTTAGAGTGGTTGCAGAATTGCATCCTTAGACATAAATCAGATGTTAATAGTCATTCCCCTAAGGAGATTGATTTCTCTTTAGGTACTTCAAATATTTTATATTCGGCTCTTTAACATCTCATGATTCATGATGAGTGTTGGGATTTGGATAACTATGTCCATACTCAATAAAATGAATTTAGTAGTCATCGGTCGGATCTACCAAGAAGACAGAAATCTTTAAATAATAGCTGCCTTCATACTTAGCCACTATATTTGGCCTTCTCAAATACTTTGAACATTCTCTGCAGTCATTAAAATTGGTAATAAAATGTTTAGTAAAGTTTACTTTTCAACACCTGTGCTATTTCAGGAGTTAATTCTTCATATATTCGTTTGTCGTAGTATACTGGTATCATTAGTGCAAATCTACCTCATAATTTGCTGGGAAAAAACTTTTCACATAAATCCCACTGCCTACTTCGACGTCGAAAATCGAGGTATTGAAATTGATTTCGTTAGACCAAGGCTTCATATCTGAGCCTTGGCAAATAGATGTCCCAACGAGCAGATAAAGAAAAGTACGGCAAAATGTAACATTGCGGGTCTTGAGTTATCCTCATTTTCAAGAGTAAATGTCATTTATTCTCTCTCCCCCTCCCCTTCCCCCCTCCCCCTCCCCCT
>UZAE01001357.1:0-13692 GCA_900617975.1 Rodentolepis nana
AAACTGAACATGCTTCAAGTATAAAATGATACTGTTATTTAGTTTCAATGTGTTTCAACTTTTTTGCACTTTAGGCATGAGATATCACAAAATTCCATTAGTTTGATTCAAATATTAAAATTTAAAGAAAGGGTGCGCAATAGACTTACTTCCATGTGGTACACCCAGAGCAACATATACTTTTATGGCACAAAAGTGTATTAATCCGCATTTGACTTCTGACTTCAAACTACTATGACCCGAGTGTTCGTCATATTCGACCCCTTTCACAGTACTCATCTTACCTTTTCTCTGCCTTTGTGTCTGTCTGTCTCTTTTACATCTGGCAATCATTATTCTGTCCCCTCTCTCGACTTTTTGTCACCTTGATGTTCCTTCTCCTCTCTGTGATGCCCAGAAGTCAGCTAAAGGGCTAATGATAACTGTCAAAACGCCAGCCATTTGAAATAAATCAATAATTTAAAGAAACATTGGACGACATAGTTACCTAACTATCATCTTCCTGCTCGCGATTGCATAAGAAATCACGTAGACATCTCGGCACCACGACCAACACTGAAATTAATCAAACTTCTAACTATCTTGGATGTAATCTCAACCACAATATTGCTGGTGAAATTATGTCAATTGACCACTGAGGCCACCAAAAGCGAGAACTCATCTGAACATGAGAAATTTGACAGCTTAGTGCTCGCCATCACCCTAATCCTCAACACACATAGATCACTTCGACTCTTCACTGTCCTTGATCTATAAACCACCTAATCGCATTTTCTCTGCAATAGAATTTACATGAGCTTAGTTTACACATAATAACTAGGAGTCGAAGCACGACACATCTCGGCAAAGATGTTCCAAAACCTAATCTAAATTGAGCTGAGGCAATCGGCGACTCACCTGCAAGTCCTGGAATCTTTATAAATTCTATGGCCTCTCCGACAGCGAAAGCGAACGCATAGAAGAGAGTGATTGAGAGTGTCTTCCCACCAAAGCACACCGCCACTTTACCGTCTTCTCTATCCGACTCAATCACACCAGTATAATCATAGCACGAAGGCGGTAGGGCCTCCTTATCAGTGAATATCCATAGAAGCATGTAGATGAGGAGGAAAAAGGCTATGTAAGTGACAACCCCACCAGTTGTTCTGTAGAGCCAATTAAGTGCATGCCTGAGGCATCTTGGTGGTCGGAGAACGGTGAAACAACTTTTTTTCTGATTCATGGAGGTGTCAAGAGATTGATGGGAGCGATCAGAACCGGTCATCATTGAAGTGTCCGCATTTTGGCCGGGTTCAAATTCACGATCTTCTGGGAGAGCGGGGAGATCTTGGTTGGCGTTGCCTGATCGTTTCTTGATTACGTGTAGTAACTTAGGAGAACTGTCGTCATTTGGAGGCTGATCCATCTACTGGGAACTGGAAATAATACAAGTTGATTTACCGATCGATATTTTTTACTTAATTCATGGAAGATTACTGATGTGAAACTACGTAATAATCAAGCCATTCCTAAAGAAAATTGTTTTATGCCTTATTAGGATGTTTTACTAAAATTTACTCATCTAATGAATTAGCTGGTAATTAATGAGAGTGAATTAACCAGTTTGAGATTACTTATAGTCTGCAAACTTCTTCTTCTACACTAAAGACGCTTACTCTTCCTCTTGTCAGAATTAATTAATTTTGAGGCAAGGATCTAATTAACAAAACTCGCATTGTAAAAATCGTGTTTTACTATTAATCACTCGGCAACTTGTTTAGGAAATTTCATAAGAACCACCTTTTCGAATTCAAATGGCTAGTAGCATATATTGGGTGCTGAGTATTTTTTCAAATATAAAATTCGAAATTTCCGCCAACTTCTCATTGGTCAAATACACTTTCTGTATTGTGCTTGAATGTTATAGCTAATTAACCGAGGTTTAGGCTAAAGGATCTGACCGATTTCGGGTAAAGTCAGGACAAACGGATTTGGGAATGCAAAGTTTAAGCAAAACTTGTCAATCTACTATGTCAATCCTTCGCTATCATAAAAGAAGAAAATTACAAATAATAACATGGATTTTTAATTTCTTTTATTGGGAATTAGGTTATAATCCCCCACCCCCTCCAAGTCGATGTGTTTCTTAACATACAATCGAGGCATACAGTGACTCTGAAATTATCTATCCAAATACCGAAAGGAAACAATAGACAAGTGGGTTTGACCTCTCTTCGCCTTGAAAGGCCAGCATTACCTCTTTTGCGAGGTATAATATGAGGACGGGAAATTCAAAGAAAGGTTCAGCAGTCTTTAGATTTTCACAAAGATTGAATGAAGGACACTGTTTGAATTACACTCTCACAAATCCATGATGAGAAAGCATTAGCTCCGTGAATACCTCTAGGAAATGTTACAGTCAAGCTAAAGCCAAAAAATGGCTCCGTCTTTAGTCGCTTTGAAATCGCCTCCTGGTTTTCTCACTCTAGAATATCATCCAAGAATCAGATGTCTGCCTGTTGTGGCTAAAATGGCCAAATTTTCATACCCCCTTCCCTTAAAGTTCGAATTCTTGTCCTAAGGAAAACTTAAAACAGGGCGATGGAATGCGAGTCTATCCAAATTATTCAAATGCTAACAGAAAGGCAAGTGGGATGTGTTTGTGTTACCATTGGGGTCACCACTTCACAGACACTGACTTTCGTTGGTCAACATCCTGTCATGTGAAGGCAATCAAGGTGTCACCAATCAGAATGTCTCTGAAAGGTTCCTGTGAGAAATCAGAATTTACTTGAACATTTCCTGTGAAACTAGAGGGGTGGCCAAGCGAAATTCTCCTACTTCTTAGGCCGAATCCTTTTTTCCCTGCTCTAAAATTATCTCGCATAATTTCTCTATGAATAAGTGGAAGTACTATGGCCACTACTCGCATTACCACCTTGACGTCTAATGTATGAATTAAAAGCATTGAATTGACAGGCTGATCTTCTGCCTTCTCTGGGAAGTAATTTTGATGGACTGTCGGAAAATAAAAATTCATCACAAGACCATGTGTGCACCGAAATTAAAGGAAAATTGACCCTTTCTTCTGATCACCCCCGGGATTTAATTAATGACGCACCTTCACAATTAAAGAAAAAAGGGGGAGGATTGTTTAAAGAAATTTTGAAATCAAAAAGTTAAACAAAACAGGCAAAATGTACAAACTTGAGGGCATGATTTCATTGAATGAATTTATATATTATTATTTAGTAATTTCTATTTGTTTGTAGTACATAAATCTAAAGGGCACTTTATATATATATATCAAAGGAGTTAAAAATAAGCATATTTTCATGTGTTTATGAACAAAACATACGAATTTAGTTTTTTGAGACTATCCTCAAAGGTCTTCTAAACTCCCTTACTCTAAAGTTTCTTTAAGTTGGCAGATTCTAAGTTGAATAGAACATAGCCATGGCTAACGTAAATCAAATATGACTAAACTGCATTGCGCGATAGACTTACCTCCACGTGGTGCACTCTAGACAACGTATACTCATGAGGCAAAAAAGTTTATTAACCGGCAGTTGACTTCTGACTTCAAACTACCATCACCCCAATGCATGTCATATTCGACCCCTTCCACAGTACTCACTTCACCTTTTCTTCGTCTTTCTCTTTTACATCTATGAATCATTATTCTGTCCCCTCCCTCTCTACTTTCTGTCGCTTTGATGTTCCTCCTCCTCTCTGTGAAGCCTGAAGTCAACTAAAGGGTTAATGGTAACTATCAAAACGCCTGCCATTTGAGATAAATAAGTAAACATGACAAAACCGGAGTAATTGTCGGAAATTTCAATTTCAATCTTATACAAATTCAAATGAAATGAGTGGACTTGAATTACTGTTTCTTGGCTGTCATATTCAATAACGACTTCCAATATCCAATTTTCGGTTACTTTAATTTTTATAAACGACAAAAACGATTGAAATGTTATATTTCTTGAAGCTACCATTTACATGAGAATTTTATCAAAATACAGAATGCCTAAATAAATTGGTTTTTGGTCCCACTATGCTCTGGGATATATTCTCGAAAGCCCTTTAAAGACTTCGTGCAAATAGCAACCTTTGTGAACCAATTGAAATTAGCATTAAATTTTAAATTACCTTAATTATCATAATTTTGGCAAAACTTCATTATATGCACAACGCTTCTAATGTTACCAAAATGTTATTCATTATAGTTTTATAAAAAACATAAATTTTTACATTAAAAACTCCAATCAAGCGTCAACACAACTGAACATTTTCGTAGTTTTACGCACTTAATAATACTAATGGATGATTAAAAGTATAAAATTAAAACATTTGAATAAATTCGCCATCTTTTCACAATCCCTACACGACATTTATTGTAAATTCTAACCTCAGCAGAACAATGAAATCGGTGTAATAGCTTGACCTTTGACCTATAGAATATTAAACTGATATTTACCCTTGACATCTCTCTCTCGAAATTATACAAGAGAGGTAGGTCTAGTGCAGAATTCAACTTGAAATTATAACTGGAATGCAGAATCATCAATCAACGAGTTTGCTAATTCGATGTAGCTGCGCGTAATTAGTTGTTGAAGAAGGGGAAGAGAAGCCGAATATAAACTTGAAAAGAAAGCCACAATTTGCATTTGAAGAATTGCGGTAAGAGTTCCCAAAGGAATGAAACTTTCAATCCCATTTGATTGTCAGCAATCATCAGTCAAAATTAAACGGTTTTGCGGAATAAGTGTTATTGAAAATGCAAATGTATGATATCCAGTAGATTTATCTACCCGAAGTGTGTGCAACCAACCTTCACCTACCACTAAATTTAGGAAGAAGATAAAAAAGCCAGTTCCGAAATCTAAGCTCTATCCACTTTGCCCATTCCATGCACGGTCAATTTCAACTTATATCATGGGAACGAATTGCGTTTGACCGACTTAATCAAATAACAACTTAAATTAAAGGATCATTTAACTCAATTTTAAAGTTATAAGCACCTCTGACAAATTAGATGATCCCAGACACCTCATAATACTTCAAAATAAACAGGACTTTCTAATGCTTTTGTCATTTTCTCGCTTGTTGGAAGGAAATGTGATCCAATAGAACTTTGAGTAACGTTTCACGTATAGTCAGCGATGTATGCAGGTAATATTTGAAGTGAAGCTGTGGAGAAATTTTGACGAAATCCCTGACCAAACGAAAACGGGACAAGTATGTGCCAATCGGTATTCCAGTATTATTTAAATTAAACGGCTTCTAGTTGAAAATGCAGCGGTTGAAATGGTTTATTTTTTTCCAATTAAATAAATTCCCCCCCCCCTGCCAGAGAATTCTATTGGTCTCTTTATGGTTATGACTATTTGGGGACTTTAAGCAAGTATATCAAAATAAATTGATTATATATGATATTTAATTTCAAAATGTCAGAAATTGTTTCGGGTATGGAATTAGTCAATCTCGCGATTTCGCTCACAGTAATGCGCCGGTTAACTGAGGTGGAAGGGGGGGGGGCTTAAACCGGTGCAGAGAACAGCGTCAATGATTCAAGAAGTGTTAATTCACTTGAATTTTAAATTGGGATGGTACAATGTTTATGCGAGGGCTAATTAAACCTTCATTGTTATGGCTTCGAAATTGGATTCCAAACGATTTTGCTAGAGAGTGTTTGGTGCTTATTAGCTATTTTTTAATTCATTAAGGTTGATCTAGTCACTTTAATTACTTTTGATCCAACATAGATGGAGGAGGTCATTGGTGTTTTAGAAAAGTTGCATAATAAAGCACTAAGAGATATTTTAAAGTAAAATTTCTGGTAAGATTAACAGATTTGCAAAACTGATTCATCTAACTTTAATTTTAGCGGGCAGTGAAAGTTTACTTGAAAATTTAATATAAATCTTCCCTTTTAATAAAAAAAGATTGATACAGGAATTTTAAAATATATATTTTCAATTTTTAATTTAATATCAGTCAATGTTCGAAATATTAACTCAATGTGTAGATCACTGATTCCGAATTTTAGTAGGCATTTAATTCCTAGGTTTAGGTAAATTGAGGCCCAATTCACCATCCAATATGTCATGATTTATAGTATATTACCTATTATAATTAGTGCATTTAGTCAAACGGATATGCTACCTAAGAGTCCATGCGTATAACCACTTAAATTTTGCAATAAAAATGCTCTAAAAAAATATAAGTACTCAAAATCCGGTTTCAACCTGAATGAATGAAATTTAAGGCATCAAAATGGGTAACGAAAGTACAGGAAGCAAAATACTCACTACCATGTGTTTTATTATCAATGAAATGAAGTTTCCAACTATCTGCCAATATTACTAATTAATTTTGTAAGTAGTGCCAAGTAAGAAAAGAAAATGTTGGCTAACACTTAAATATTTAATGCGTGATAATATAAGCACTGAGCACGACAAAACCTGGATTTGCGCACAAATTTACAGGAGTAATTAACTAGAAGAACAAGTCAATATAAAAAAAAAGTGAAGGTGAGAAAAAATGAACTAATCGATCGTTCACCATGAAATCAAAAAGATGATTTTTCACCAAACGAGCCTCCTTTACCCAGTAGATTGGGTACTACAAGAATTACGTGGAAATAGTTTGCTTTCAATGTCGCATGAAAACTTGCCATTCAATTTTTGGCCTTTGAAGAATAGGAAATTGAAGAGACGGAAGTTCAAATTGATAACTCAATTCACCCGACGAATTTGAAGGTCAAATAAAGTAGAGTGTTCTGAATTGCTCGCTCTTGCCACCTCTACTTTCTAAATACTTCAAATTAACTGAAATACGTATCCTATATTTCAATCACGTAGCGTGCAACGATAAATTTGACCTTTAAACGATGTGCAAAAGACGATGACCTCGTACTCAAACGTTGTTAGGATAACTGGGTCATGTCATTCACTGGAAGGACAATTTGTCTCAAAACTATAACTTGAACGACATTTTTCAGGACATTTGCCTTTAAATATTTTGAAAATTGGTAAAAATTTGCAGCTCTTACTGGAGAATAACCTGCACACTATCAAATGCATTCCGTTTCAAATCACACAAAATATTATCTCTCTTTTTACTATTTTTAGAAATAAATAGAGAAGGTTTCGTCTACCACTATTTTCCATGTTATATGATCTTCTAATTACAGGCATTTATCGTTGCAAACATACATTTCGGTTTTCGACATTCGGTATTATAAGCAAAGTTGTTTTGCATTTTATACTTTACAAAAATGAACCAACAATTTGATATTTCAAAATCTCTCTCTCGAATTTTGAATGAACCATCCTTGCAAGCGAATATAGATATATTAATTTTTCAGGTATGTTTCCCATAAAGGTTATTAAAAAAATTAACTTAGGGGTAAAATGTTTCGGCAAGGATTGGTAAGTAAATAAAACTTTCATTTATTTGGCAACAATTTACTTTTGGTCTGGCAATTTTAGTGCTACTACTCAGAATTATACTTAAAAAAAAGCTATTGATTTTTTCATAATTGTTGGAAGAAAGTGAAATTGATTCGCAAATTTGGCAGGGTTTCAAACAGTCAATGTATGTTAAATTTTTGGCTTTTGATTATCAAATATTTTTTTTAAATTGGAGACTCAACTTGCATAAATCGTTGCTTTTTAGTTGGAGTCTTATTCCCCAGGGTGACCGAAACATAGACTAATCATGCTTTGCTTTCTTAATGTGCTGGAAAGATGCAAAAAAATCACACTGAGTACTTGAGGGTGCAGAAAATGGGTCATTCTCCCATTTTATTGATTTCCAGTCTTCAATTGGCAAGAAATTAATGTCGTAGGTGTCCCCAGTACTGACAGAACACCTGGAATATGGGCTGATTAAGCATCTATTACTATGGAACGTTGATTTATTCGCACAAAAATAACTTCGAACATTTTGATGATTGTGAAGATCAACTCAATAAGAATTTAACTCGATTAATTCCGACATTATCAATGTTCATGAATTCTATTTATTAGAATATCACTATCAGGTCTTGTTGTATAAAAACTCTCCAATTTCTGTAAGAACCTGCACGTTTTTCTTCCTTTGAAAAAAAATTGAATTGAAAAAAATGTGTACCATAATTGAACTACAATAGGCACTGGAGATTGTGGACAGCAGAGTTAGTAGCAATACGTGGAAAGAACTATTTTGGGTCTTGAAGCAGTGAAAAAGACATTAAGTATTTTACTATCTTATTCAACAAATTAACGAACTCTTAACTTTACTGGGGGCCGAAACAAACGATAAAAGATGTCATTAATTAATTGCCACAGTACAAATGAAATCTCTAATAACCAATGGGCTTACTATTCACCTGATTCAGACTTAAAACTCTAATTTGTTGCCACATTGAATTAAATGGCCACGGATCTAATTTTGGCTCATCTTGTTTGCATTTCCCAACTACACGATCTTACCATCACCTTAACTGCATATGAAGGAATTGGCTTTAATTCGTTTGTAATAATCAACTCTGTCCCCTTTCAAAATTATGAAATTTATTCCCCCCCCCCAAAAAAAGTAAAAAAAATAATAAAAGTATTTTCAAAATTAAGTCGACCATTCCCACCCAGAAAGGGTCCTACCTTGTTTACATTTTTGTGCAGGATATTTGCATGAAATTAGACCCGAGAGAAGGTGGGGTCAAGAGTAATTGCTTTCGGGCAGAAAATTAAAAGCTCGAAATGTACTCGCCTTAATTTGTCCAAATGATCCCTTAGACAAATTCTTATTGTGAACATGGAGAGCTGATAACGAGAACAAAAAAGAGAAATATATCTCGATTAAAAGAATTTTTTAAATTGATCCTTGCAGATCCACATTAACCAATTCCGGTTCTGGGTTTCATCTAATTACCACACCATAAATCAAAATTAACTAGATGTTCAAATATTGGGGAAAGAAAACTTTTATTTGTTCGTGAATATAATAAGTGACCGTTATTACAGGAAAATGCAAAAAAATAATTAAATTATATTTATTTACAAAATTATATGCTCAAATTTCATTTCATTTTTCTCCAAGCCATGTAAGTACCTGCTTAACGAACGAAAGCATGCAATTCAGCTTTCAGGTAGAGAAAAATCACTCATGTTTTAAGAATAATTTCATCATTTTTTGTAGTTATTCTGGCTATTAATTCAATTATTTGACTTATACAGTATGGAAGACCTTATTGCTCACCTGGCAAATAAAATTAGCTTAGGCATTCGACACTCTACTAACAAGGTGACCAGGGGATAGTGATAGGTACATCATTCTTTCCAGCTTGCTGGAATGCAATTCTCCACTTAATTCCCCACCCCCTCCTCCTCCTCCCCTCCCCCGAGATGATTAAGCTCATAACCTCAAAAAAAAACATTTTATTTATCACGATTCTTACCGAAATTTATTTTTTTTGTGACCAAAATGAAGTAAAATGAATTTTTGGGAAGGGATGACTTCGTTAAATGTAGAAGCATCGAATAATCAGCTACCTACTTTACATTCTAATAAAAATTTAACTAGTGATGTTAGTCTTAGCTCTTTTAGAATTGATATTTTTAAGGGAGAAACAATTTTCCCCCAGAAAAGCCTGGACTTAGTGAAGCATGTTCTTAGAGCATGAAGCAAGAATTGGTTGAAAAAGGGTCCTGAGCTGGTTCCTTATCACAAATCTGCGAGAAAGCTATTTTATGTGAAGCGCTAAGCGCAATAAACTAAAGTTACCTGGCTTGAGTACTGCTCAAGCACTAGGTTTAATTCTCAAAGTGACCTTCTCAATTCGAAAAATCATTGTATCTTTTTCATTAAAGAAAGCTAGAATGGGCTAGCATAACTCAGAAATAATAACAAATGGTAGGGCTTTTCTTTAGCCCATTTTAGTGGTGTTTAATCCTTAAAGAAGTATTTCCCAAGGTAAAGTCAAAAAAAAATAAAACAATTGGAGTAAGACTGTTTCATTCATTGACTTTAATCTCAGTTCGGTTCCAATTCCGTACCTTTAAGCATCCACTTGACTTACTCGTCACCTGGTTTAAACTACTTTCTCATGATTAAAGCATATAAACACTTTGCTTCGTTGTAAATTGTAATCGCAATGGCTATGCCTGCCTACGGTAAAGAATGGAAAGATTAAGGATTATGGGGGGCATTTGAATAACTTGGTTAGTAAGATCAACCAAGGAGCCATAACATTTTTTTGATTCAATTCTATATCGCACCATCAAATTCAAGTTGGAATAAGCAAATAAAGTGCATGGTGTCTCTCCCTAAGTAAATAGTAGCGTGAGAGCAATCTATTTTGCCGTCACTGTCATTAGAAGGTAGCATCAGATCTGGCAATAAGGAGAAATGTTGTAAGCGGTCAACTGATTCTCCAAAATGACGTATTGGTGTCGAAATAAGGGAAAGGTTATTTCAAATCTATAATTAGGTCAGTGGATAAAAAAAGCTTTATTATTTCTTCGTTTTATTGAATTTCTACAAGAGTCAGCATATGTGGTGTAGATAAATATTGTATAGCTAGAATTCAGACTAAATCATAAAGGTGAAAAGAATTTAAATTTTTCATTTCTAGTTTGCTCGATTATAAACTACAAGGATTTGCATGAAGTGGTTATAGGTGTTTATTTATGGTGGTGGTACACAGTGGCCGTTTCGACCTTTCTTCCTATTATATGACCTTTACCGAAG
The DNA here is from genome assembly GCA_900617975.1 of Rodentolepis nana. Lineage (NCBI taxonomy): Eukaryota > Metazoa > Platyhelminthes > Cestoda > Cyclophyllidea > Hymenolepididae > Rodentolepis > Rodentolepis nana. Next base: position 10,717 of record UZAE01001357.1, read on the forward strand.
CGATCTGGTTCATGATAACTCATCTACTTGAGATTTTCGGTTATTTTTTTCGCAAAATTTAAGAATCCAGTCGAAATTCATTAATACCCAAGAATGGCCTGTGACCTATGATCTTATCCCTTCTCACTTGTCAAAAAAATTTATAATTAAGATCTGCACAAGTTGGAACGCTATAACACTCAAGGATCACAGTTTTGAAAATCCAAGAATAAAGTGAAAGTTTGCTTGTTTATTTTTATTTCTGAGTCGATAAAAAATGCAAATTGAGCAGACTCCTTAAAAGGTAGACATTTAATGTGAGACGACAGTTAGATCACAGTATGTACGTTAATGGCCAATATTAATTAGGCGGGCAACCTACACCAACCAATATTATTTGTAGCGGTATTTGAATGCATTAAAACTGTTTTTTCCTTATACTTCGCCTAATTGGAATTTATATTGGGAGTTAAATATTTTGTTATTGGTGTCTAGGGAGACCGTAGAAACCCTATGTCTGGGAATGTTCGGCTTTTGCACTTTCGGTAGGATTACTAAGCTATGTTGACCGTCACGAGACACTTTAGTCTCGTATAAGACTGAGTACCAAATAAAATGTTGAAAATTGATTCAAGGAATCCTATTAAAAGCCCCCAAAAAATCAATAACACCTAGCCTTCTCATAGGAGTGACAAAGTACAAATCACCTTTAATTGTCCTTTCCGACGAATTATCAAAACGCTAAGTCCGTGTGTTAAAAACAGTATTAATGTTTGCGATTTTTTGTTTTATTTTTAAGTGGAGATTTTTATGGAACCCATGTGTCTGAGTGATTCATTGTCCGTTCATTTTCTTCCCAAAAAACACCATGCTTGGTTAATGACTATCAGTACTGAGCCCCCTTCGAGCGCATATTCACTAAACGAGTCTGGTTTTGGTCCCAGTGCAAAACACGGCAATATTGATACCCTCTCAATGAACGGCTTCATGCATTTTTTAAACACCTTTTCAAAGCATGACCTCTTCTTTATAATTCAAGAAAATTGAATAAACAGCGTCTCGCGTATTTTATAATCGATTGCATGTTTTGCAATCAGGCATTTGTGCTATTTACTAATATATCTAGAAAATATGTTTTACTTGTTTTCCTTGATAAGAAATAGTTGCACCTAACTTCTAGACAGCTCATACATTCGGACATCAACAGCTCTAAATGATCATTACTTAGATCGGATGAAATAGAAAGGTATCAGAGAAATGCATATCTTTGTATGGAGATTAGTGATTGCCTTAACGTAGAGACAGTTGGTCTTTAATCTTGGCGCCGTTGTAATTGAAATTAATTTTTACCTCAAAAGTGATGGAAGTTTTTTTCTGTTTTGTCTTTTCTTAAGAATTAAAGTCAACTTTAAATAAGTAGATGCTTCAACCTCATTTATAAATCAAGATTAAGATGGGGTGGTAGAAATAAAATTAGAGAGGAATAAATATTATTTCCTACCTTTTTATTGTTTATTTTTCACAAACCAAACTTCCTTTGCCCTACAATAGAAAATACACAAATTTTAAATTCTACATACGGGATGGGAGATAAGGCCACAACTCAAGTAGTTATGTCTAAATAGGTATCAGATACCAAAATACCACCAGTTAGAAGGTTGATGAACTGATTAAAATTTAAAATTTTTAACAAACTGCTCTTCAACGGAAGTACCGTAATCTATTACAATAAAGATATTTTCAATGGATTAAAAATCAATCAATGTAAAATTAGTATAGCAATTAACTCCTTTATACATCAAATCTATTATTGAAATAGTTAAGCTTCCGTGAAGAAGGTAAATTTACCTAAAAAAAGATCAAATCTAAGAAAAAAAAGTGGTTAATATTGGAGTTTACTTAACCCCTAATCAATATTATCTAATGTCTCCGAAGTTTAGGGATAGCAAACCTTATTACTGAAATTATTTGAAGACTTGAATTAAAATGTGCTTTAAATTTGGCAATCGACAAGAGTTGGGAATCAAAGTTTTGTCAATTTTCACATCGTTAACCCCTTTCGATAGTAAGCAAATTAAAATTGAGTTAAGAAGTGACCTATTGACCCAAAGCAAATCAATAAAAATCTTTTAGTAGAATAGTTGCGGTGCAACCTAATTCATTCATAAAAAAGGGAGCATTAAGAACATGAGGAATTCTCGAGGTATCCTTATATCCTTAAACCCAATTCTTTCAATTTCCCCACCTCTTTCAACAGTAAATGATGAATCCAAAGCTAGAGAATGTGCCGATAGGGCAGTAGGTACAAAATTTTATGGATTTAATGCCAACTGGAGCACCTTGGGAGAAGAATTGGAAGTGTTATTGTTCGAAAATCCCATCAATGCTACTCAATAGTGGCACACCACTATCCCACGTGAATGTGGAAAAGCGATTCACTAAATGGACGTGAAATCTACTAGACAGCAAATTCGCTGCCCACTACACAGCGATGGAACCGCTTTGAAACAGCTGCTTATTGTGCGGCTAAGTGTTCAAGTAATTTGCATTCCTTGTGTAAAAAATGTTTACTTCGTGTGGATATCTGGGAAATTGCCAACAGAATATGGGTTAATGGAAAAACTAGTGATTGATGCATAGTTAGCTCCCCCCTGCCTTTTCAATACCATATCTGCCGAAAAAAATGTTGGAAAAAATTAATGTGTGTTAAATTGCTAGATAAAAGTATGGTGGAACCGAAAGCGTTCTTCTAGCAATTTTTGCCTTGATTCTATCTAACACAAGCTCTTATCCTTCTGTGTAGACCATTCCACGTAGTTAAATTGGAACCTCTAAAACCTTCACCCATTGGTTTTATCTTGGGGTGTGCGATAGACTTACCTCCACGTGGTGCTCCCTGGGCAATGTATATTCATATGGCAAAAAAGTCTATTAACTGGCAGCTCACTTCTCACATTAAACTACCATCACCTCACTCTATGCAATATTCGACTATTT
>UZAE01001358.1:0-13686 GCA_900617975.1 Rodentolepis nana
GATATGTTGTTTAACTTTTGACCTCAAGTGGACAATGCGTAATTGAGTGATGTAATTTACTTCAAAATACTTTTTATCCAGTTATTTTTATTAAGAGAAATATTTTTACTTTATTTGATAAAATGAAAGATCTAAACAATGTATTCAATCCAAATTTATGAGAAATTAATGATGTTGATCAAGTAGTAGGTTTGCATTTAAAGTTCACGTTGATGTTTATTTATATCAAATGGCACCTTTTTATGTTAATTACCATCAGCCCTTTAGTTGGCTTCGGGCTTCACAGAGGGGAAAGAAACATCAAAAACACAAAAATTCGAGAGGAGGAACAGATATAAAAGAGACAGACATGAAGGTAGAAAAAAGTTGGGGTGAGCACTGTGGAAGTAGTCGAATATGATGGTAGCTTGAAGTCAGAAGTCAACTGCCAGTTAATAGACTTTTTTGCCTTATAAGTATACGTTTCCCAGGATGCACCACGTGGAGATATGTCTATTCCTGACGTATTACCTATTAAAATTTCTTTTCAATGTTAAAACGAAAATTCTTCGCTCATGCATGAAAACTGATAAGCACTATCAATTTTTGCATTGTTACGGCGTTGAAATAAATTATCAGTGAAATACATCAATTAGATATTATAATTTAATTGTGTACTCCTATAAAAAACGATTCATACATTTAATGTATATCCTAGGATCGGTGGATGGAACCCACGAGTTCTGAATCTTCACAATCTCTTTCATCTGGGTGATATGTTGATTTCTATTAATGGTTATGAAGTGTACACCCTTCGACAATTTAAGAAGACGGTTGATGTTGCTAAACGAAATGCCGCACAAGAGCGTCAGCGTACACCAGACGCAGCCTTTAATTCATCCTCTGAGGTCAAGCTTTGGCTTCGATTGCGAAGGCTTCCACTCGCAAAGACCCTCATAGTTTGCCGACAATTCCGAGATCAGAAGATTGGAATATCTTTCGATGACAAGGGCACTAACAAGGTAAGTTAATTTTGCGTTTATTTTTTTTGGCAATCTAGATACTGGAAATTCTTGTTTTGTTCTGCCTTGTTTACTTTAAACGCGACCGATTGAATTTGGGTGGTAAATTTGCAACAACGATTTCAACTATGTATTTTCAATGGGGTTTCCCTTCTAGACGAATGGAAATCAATTCATAACTAATTAACCACCGTTATGATTTAGTCTGGTTTTCTTCTTCTTCTTTAATCTTATACTTTAATGATATTTATAATCGCGTTAATTAACATCTAGGCTAATTGAATTAGTGTAAAGCCTTTTGAGTGAAAAAAAACGCATTAAGTAGTACATTTAAATTAGGAATAAACGAGATGACCTTCTCAACTTAAGGGGGGGGAATACTTTTATTGTAAATTTTGAAGCTCAATCGATGAAAATGGCCCTCGTTTATGGACAAAATGACTTCTTTCCTAGAACAATAGTTTCCCGAGCCTTCAACAATTTTGCATTAATGGGCTATTTTGCTGCATTTTCTAAAGAAAAAATTAACAAACTTATCTTGTGTTTGCATCTGACTTTTTCAGATTTGGTTTGTTCGCGAGTATTGGCGCATTCCCGTAATTGAGTTCTGAGCTTAATATAATACTTTGCTCCTCTAAAAAGGGTTTCTTTTGAATCGGCTCTCGCAGGAAGTTTAGATGGAGAAGAAGCCGTTTCTATTAGGAAAGAGATGATTGCACTTGACCCAAAATATCAATTTTTATCCCCTGTTAAGCTTGCCTTTTCATTAATTTGATTCCTATTTATTTATATCAAATGGCAGGCGTTTTGATATTTATCGTTAGCCGCCCTTTAGTTGATTTCAAATTGAAAAAAAGTCGGGGGGGGGGAGGGGAACAGAAAAGTGTTTCAAAGATGTAAAAGAGACAGACTCAAAGGTAGAAAAAAGGTGAGGTGAGTGCTGTGGAATTAGTCGAATATGACATACAGTGGGGTTCATGGTAGTTTGAAGACAGAAGTCAACTGCCAGTTAATAAACTTTTTTGCCGAATGAGTATACGTTCCCCAGAGTGCACCACGTGGAGTTAAGTCTTTTCGCGCACCCCATAACAGGTGAGTAAATCAGTTCAAGCATCTACTAAATTCATTGACCTTTCAAGTCGCTCCAAATCTTCAAAGTTTTGCTCTTTGTAAAATTCACACTGGGTTAGTTCACAGTTAGCTTATAGACATAGCCCGATAAATTTACGTTTTGAAGAAAAATGGGGAAAATTATGTGTATTTTCTGTTTGACATCACATTCTAATAATTTTCAAAATTTTTAAGTAATTTGTCACCTTTAAATTTCACTCGTCATAATCGAATTTATTAGCATAAACTGAAACTTTAGTAAATGAAAAAAAATACATCATCTCCTTCAATTTCCCATCACTTATCAAAATCGTTTTTAAAGTGTCAATGAATGGCTGTCAAAAATTTTCACAGGCACCACTCGTAAAGAATCACATTCGGGGGGTGGGGCAGTACTATTGATTCCATATGTGCCAATCAGCCAAAAAAATGGATTTTAGGCATATTGGCACGATTTTCGCTTCTTTGTGAGGTGACGAGAATGTTACAGCTACTTCATCTTAAAGTGCAGGGTATTCAAATGGACTTACAAGGTCAGGTGGTTAATTATACACACCCTAAGCCAAGTGGGAGAGAGAGAAGCACAAAAGGTTCTGGCTTTAGTTCTTTTTCCTCCATAAACAGTGCAAGTGCGCTTGTAGTTGCACGAATATGTGCTTTGGTTGTAAGGTGCTTATCAACTCCGGACATCTGTTGGCCAACTAGAACAGATCAATGAACCTCCAATTTAGGCTATATCAATTTTGCCTAATTTACCACTTACATGGAATTAGACATTAAGCGAGTAACAATAGCATGAAATTTATCTAGTCTTTTGAAAGTAGAATAAACAAATATTAGTAGAATGGTAATGTGTGATGGTAAAGTGTGGATTAAAAATACTCGAATCGAAAATTTATTGAACGCCACAAAACCGAAAACGTATGAAGTGATCTCCTTTTTTTTGTCACCTCAATCTCGTCGTTTGGGGAAAAAAACATTTCCCATTTTTCATGAAATCACTTACCTCTCTTTGTAATCCTTGTATCCGATCTAACATTGTCTCACCAACGTCACCAATACTCCGTTTATTACCCTTTCTCATAAATTATGTTTCACTGAAGTTTAGTAAGTAGCAGAAAAGAACAAGTTGTGTGTAGGCCTACGAATCAAGAAAATTTAGAAATATTGGATAAATGTTTACAGAATTATATTCACCCATTTCTTCTGTTCGAGTTATTTTTATTGGGCCTCTAGCATGTGTTGCATGACTAAGCTATCAGATTAATCTCATCATTTTTGTCGCTAATCAGAAATAGTTTTCAGGGTTTTGATAAGTATTTAAAAATTAATCAAACTTTTGTGGCTTTCCTTTCTGCTTCAACCATGATTTAATTTTTTTAAAAAATTAATATCAACGCCCTCCCTTCGTTTAGGTAATCTCTTAAACTCATTTTATTGCAATGGCTATGTAGCTGTTCTTTTGAACATCTGGTTTTGTTTGAATCGACGTTACCAGCGGGAAAGCTCTTTTGGCTGTCTATTACGTCATAATTATATAAATTTAAATTAGATAGGAATTAGTCAATTTGTCTCGGGCGATAAAATTAAATTTACTGAAATTCATACATCAACTACACTCTTATGCGATCTGATTAAAAATAAAAGATAAAATATCAATTTTAGGAAATGAAGTGGTGGGTGGAATTTGAGATTTTTATTACGAAATTGAGTAGGTTTCTCTTATGCTCAAGATGTTTTTTGGTGATTTGGTTTAGAACTATGGTTATCCAATTGAGAATGCTTGCACTCAGAGTTGAGGTGGTCTATGGTTCCTTATTTTAGGATTGGATGATAGCCACCATCCCATTTTCCTGACTGCAGAGTGGCCAGGTGGTGAAATCAAGCACACAGATTACTACACCTCGTCAATTCCATGGGCCTAAATTTCTGGTCCAGTGTGTGTGTGTGTGTGTGTGTGTGTGTGTGATTCACAATGGAGAAAAATTTTCGCAAAAGAAGTGAAGTTTTTTAGGGGCACTCCGTTTTTACTCTTTCTAATTGCATTAAAATGAATATGTGCCATAAGGCGGATTATTCTAAATGCTAAAAAAACAATCAGGGACATGTAGTTCACTTCTAAAATTGAAATTGCCATCGATAAAGGCTCTTATAAAGCCATTGTGGATACATTTTTTGAACCCATCCTTCTAATATTTATTTATTTCAAATGGCAGGCGTTTTGATAATTATCGGTAGCCCATTATCAGACTTCGGGGCTTTACAGAGGGGAGGAGCATCATAGTGAGAAAAATACGAGAGAGGGGAAAGAAGAGTGATCCACAGATGCAAAGAGACAGATGGACACAAACGCAGTGAAAAGGTAAGATGAGTACGGTGAGTGGTGGGATATGAAGATGAGATGAGATGTCAACGCAAAAATTGCTTATCGCAAACCCAAAGATGAACCTCCTTTGGCCAGTAGATGGGTTCAACAAGAATTATGTGGAAAATAGCGAACTACAAAATAATAGACGAAAGGTGTGACAAGTCTGTTCAAAAGTCAATTTGGCATATAAGTTGACCTGAGATAACGTGGGATTTTCCTAGTGGCCTGACTGTCATTCCCTCTTAAAGGCAAACACACCACTTGCAAGTGAAATCATCTCTAGTGAGGTCGAATCTTCTTACATAGTTGGATGTTTCTAGATAATTAAAAGTTCGGAGATTTGTAAATCAGCAAGGCATGTATGAAAATCTTCTTGAGAAAATCCCCCATTCACTATTAGCAAGGTTGCTTCTGCTAATTGCAGAAATCACCTAAATGTTGCTTTCAACTTCCTCATCGTAAAATTATTAATGTTTACTGATTTTTGCATTAATTTCCGCGTAATTAAATTTGTGGTTGAACAGTGCCTTGGTCATTAGCTATTTTTCCTGTAAGTTTACATGCCAATATTACCTAGTCGACGTAAATATGAAATGTTACCCAAAGGAGGTAAGGGACAGATACATTTGTAATGTTCAAATGTCATTTGTGATCTTCAGCTAACTTAGCTCGTTTAATCTGGGCATTCGTTGTTTTGACCCTGTATCAGGTGAAGAGGATAGATCCCAATGGACCTTTGGCTTGCGCAGGCCTACTCCCCCTTGCTCAACCCTTCATGAGGAAGTCGTCGGCTAAATCGACGCTTCGTTCTCTAACTACAAAGCAGACAATGCCTGAACCAGAACTAGTACCCTGGACTGTTACGGAAATCAACCACAGGCTTCTCGATCCACTCTTTAGGAAACACGAGGTAAAGCTCTATTCTATTCTAATCATCTTGGGATCAGCATTAATACATTATTATAATTATTATTTCAAATGGCAGGCTTTATGATATTTATCATTATTATTATATCAAGTGGCAGGCGTCTTGATGTTTATCATTAGCCCTTTAGTTGACTTCAGGCTTCACAGAGAGGAGGAGGAACATCAAAGTGAAAAAAGACAATAGGGGAAGGGGAACAGAAGAGTGCTTCAAAGATGTAAAAGAGACAGACACAAAGGTAGGGAGAAAAGGTGAGGTGAGTACCATGAAAGTAGTCGAATATGACATACAGTGGGGTCATGGTAGTTTGAAGTGAGAAGTCAATTGCCAGTTAATAGACTTTTTTGCCGTATGAGTATACGTTGCCCAGGGTGCACCACGTGGAGGTAAGTCTATCGCACACCCCATGATATTTATCATTATCCCTTAAACTTTGACTTCAGCTTCCCCCAAGGGTGGGGGTTACATATATAGCAGTTCATTAGCTGTCTTCTTGCTTCCCAGTATCTCTGGCTTTCCGTCGTTATCTTTAGTGCTGGGCACCGAATCAGGTGGGTCTTCTCCAATTCCTCTTGTAGGTTACATAGGGGGCATGTGGGTTGAGTGTATACTCTTAGGTTACATAGAGGGCATGTGGGTTGAGTGTATACTCCCAGGCTACATAGGGGGCATGTGGGTTGAGTGTATACTCCCAATCCAGAGGGCATGTGGGTTGAGTGTATACTCCCAGTCTGTGAAAGGGCATATGGGTTGAGTGTATACTCCCAATCTGTGAAGGGGGCATGTGGGTTGAGTGTATACTCCCAATCTGTGAAGGTCAACGGTGTGTAATCACTCAGCTTTATGTCCTCTCCTAGAGGCGAATCTTTCCACGCCCAATGGTTAATGATGTCCGTGATTACTGTCATATTGAAGGATATTATTTCCTCGTCCTTACTTAATTTCTCTCCTTTTGGGGACAGTTTCATTAGAAGACATAAATCTACATTAGCATCAATCTAATGGAATACTGATTCTCTGGCTCACGGAAGGAATATCTTTCTAACATTCATCTTGAGGTAGAGAGTAGGTGTCATTCAATCTCCCCTGGAAGGTTTGAATTATGAAAGCGGTTTTAAGTCAGCATGGACTCTCTCTCCCTCTCGCGGTCTGCTGGTTCGCTACTGGATGTGCACTAGCCGAACACGGCCATGTGATAGGTGGAAGGTAAACTCTACGCTACCAGTGTACAATCAGGCAAATAAACCCACCGAATGTTAATTTCTCAAGCCCCGTTTATTTTAGTGATAGCAACGGCTAGATCGTTTGTATAGAAAACCTCCACCCCACCTACCCCCCCTTGTTGACCTCCCACATTACTGGATGTGGATATACTGCCACAAGAGTCATATCAAACACTTGTTCTGAGCACAGTGAAGACTACCTTCCATTCGTCACTTCATTCCAGTCGCTGTGTGTGCCCACGACCTCTGGCAATGTAGGCATTCTTCCCGACTTCTACATTACTGGCGCAAGATTCAGAGCACTCCAAGACACTTCGCTATACCCGCTTAACGCAATATTTATTTATTTCAAATGGCAGGCGTTATGATAGGTATCATTAACCCTTTAGTTGACTTCAGGCTTCACAGAAAGGAAGATAAACAGTAAAGTGGCAAAACGTCGAGAGGAGGACAGAATAATGATTCACAGACGTAAAAGAGACAGACAGACACAAAGGTAGAAAAAGGTGAGGTGAGTACTGTGAAATTATTCGAATATGAAGCGCAGTGGGGTCTTGGTAGTTTGAAGTCAGAAGTCAACTGCCGAATAATAGACTTTTTTGCCGTATGAGTATACGTTGCCCAGGGTGCACCACGTGGAGGTAAGTCTATCGCACACCCCGCTTAACGCAATATTGAATTAGCATTGCTTACTTTAGTATCTACTTAAAATGCCACTTCAGACGCTAACAAATACTTTAATGCTACAGGCGGATCTTCTAATCGGTGCACGCGGAATGGAGATAAGTGTGACTCTCCAACCCTCCGACTTCATGGAAGCAATTTGCAAGAAACTCAGGAAATCAAAGTTTTATCAATCCTTCTTTAAAAACCCCTAGAAATACTCGAGACTTCCTTGCATACAACCCTCCCATGATTACCCCCACAACTTTCTACTTTTGATAATTGATTGCAAATTTCAAAGTAAGCGAATACAAAAGTCGTCCTTAACTAGCCTTGGTCATAAATAACTGTTACTGGTAGCTCATTGCGTTTATTCATTTTCTAATGTTTTATAACACACATTTTGTAAAAGGAAGGGGGGGGGGGAGCAGGAAAAGAGAAGAAATCGGAATAAAGGGAAGGTTTACATTCACCGTACATATATATATATAAACGTACACATATATTAGATCTCACTCCTGCACACGGGAGAACAAACTCCCAGTTTCCACAAAATAAAACTGGTAGAACGCCAATACGAGAGTAGGTAAGAGAGTGATAAGCTGTGAAAGAATAGATCTCTGGAGAAAAGGAGAAAATCGAAAAAAGACAAATAGAAGACTGTCTGAAATGCAAAGTGGTTGCTGTTAGATCTGTTTGCTTCAACGCAAAAATACTAAACAGAATAGGAGACGTGTGGTTTTAATAAGTTTGTACAAGATGAAAGAATCGATGTTGTTTGTCGTGCTGTAGACGGGGAAGCTTGTAAGCAGCAATTGTGTTTATGAAAATTGTCGTAGAAAAGATGTCACAAGATGTAGACAGGAAAGAAAGATGCTTAGAACTGACCAGTTAAGACTTCATGGAATTAACTGGATCTCCGCCTGTAGTGAGCATAGAGGGACTTGCATTGTTTCCATCGCTGAATTGTTGTGGCTCAATTCCAGCAGCCTTGGCAGCATTCTGCAACTTCTTAATCTCCTTAGTTGCCCAGTGAGCCACAGTACGAGTTTGGGATGACTTTGAACGTCGGCCTAATTGTAGCATATTCTGCAAAGGTGTCACGCTGATATAGGGCAATATATCACCTCCGAATGTTGATACAATATCACTAAAATACAAAACAGCCGTTTAAGGAATTGACAACTGAATAACTAGGGGGTAACTGTGACAAACTCTTACCCGATGAGACCGCAAGAAGAGGAGACAAGTTCATCATTGACAAGAGCTTCATTCCCAATGTGCTCAATAAAGTTGATGATAAAGCTAACGTGAGGAGCAATGAACTGCAAATGAGGATTAGGTTGCCCATTTTCGTTGTCTTTCATGCCCTGAATAATACCAGTGTAAGCTTCCAAGCAACTGCCCCATAAGGAATTCAGATAATCTACCATGTCAGGATCATTCTAAAACAAAATGAGGAGAATAACCACTTATGAATTGTAATGTTGACAAACTTACCAAATCAACTTCAGCCCTAGTAGCCTGTTGAAGAGTTTCCAAGACAACAGGGAGATACTTAACAAAGCCCGGACCAAGTGCAAGTGAGATATCACCAAAGGCTGAGAGAATCGCAGGACGGATTGACTTGTCAGCAGTGGTGCTTTGTAGAACTTCCATTAGAATTTGCACAATGGTATCACAATATGGAGCAATGTTCCGGGTAATTACACGGCAAAGATCGGAAAGAAGACCAATTGCATTGATACACACCTGAGTTTCAGCGCAAGTGTAAAGACATCGATAGAGAATAGGCAAAACCGAGTCAATGTATGGCAAGAAAGCTTCGCCCATGACATCTAGAAGTGAGGAAAGAGCCAAAAGGGCATCTTCTTGGACACCAGAGGAAGTCAAAGATACAGCATCCTTTGAATTTTGAGCTTGGTCACCAGCTCCTCCGTCGGGGTTGTTAGTTTTCGAAGCTAACATTGCCATAAGAGCACTCATGATCTAAAACAAGTAAACGAACCATGTTAGTAGAATTTAAATGATGCAAAGAGTGAGGACAAATGTTTATGTACCGTAGGAGCCAAAGCAAGAGCATCTTCTTTACTGATTTTGGTGAGGACGGACTGAAGAGTGGCACAGAGAAGGGATTGCAGATCGTTGAATTGAGCTCGGTCTTGAGTAGAAACGACCTGCCCCTCTAAACTCATCACATAGTTGAGTCTTTCAAGTATAACAGAAGTAACACGTTTGACATCTTCATAACAATCCTTGGCTGCCGACCTCAATAAAGCCATTAAAGCTGAGTAGGCAGCATTTCTAAGGTTATTTTGAGTTCCATCTGCTCGTTCAGTGATGGCTAGCAGACCGTCAACAATAACCTTGAAGAATGGTGACAATGCGTAAGTCTGAGGTTCCAAACCCTGTTCAGAAACCAAATCAAAAGCACTGTCGGCAAGATTTGAAAACGCCCAGCAGACATTTGATGCAACTCGAGGTTCTGACCTCAAACCATTGACGAGTCCATTGATCAAAGGGCTGAGGTAATCCGGAGCGAGTGCAATCTCAGGAAGAATCTCACAGACCCGGCCAAGAGTCCACGCTGTAGAATCCCGTACAGCTGGAGACTGGTCAGAAAGCATGTTCATGATAACTGGCATAGCTGAAACAACCAATGGCTTAAGAGCATCTGGATTCGGACCCTCTAGGATGCTGCCAAAGCTCATTACAGCGGCGTCCCTAAACTTCCAGTTGGGACTTTGAATGTGTTCCCTAACAAATGGAACAACAATATCCACAATTGCATCTTCACAAGCTTGTGCGAGGAGCATGATGCAGACTCCTGATGCTTTACTCGGATTCCATTCATCGTCATCATCTCCCTCATCCTGCTTTGTTAGAATCTCCATTAAAATAGGAACAATAAAATGGAGAGCTCCTCTAGCATAGAATTTACACGCAACGGTGGGAGGAATTCCCTTTTCGGCACATTCAGCGGCATCTATAGCTAATTCAAGCTCCTCATCACTGACAGTTGACCAGAACTCTATACCTTGTAGTGCAACTTCGGGGATATCCGATTTCATTGCACCTAACGTGATCTGAGAAAGGAAAAATTACTAATCATAGCTACAAACTTACTGCAAATATGGCTTGACTCATATACATCTCCATATAGCTGTAGTACAATGACATGATTTTGACAAGACATTGCAGAGCAATAATTCTTATCAAAGGATCAGGAGATTGCGTGGATTCACAAACAACCTGCATTATATAGTTGCGTTCATGTTCAACGTCAAAATGGCGCTTTGTGAATTCGAGAGAGTTAAGAAGAGCATTTGTAGCGGCCAATTTGACTTTACCACTAAGGAAAATAAATAAAAGCGAGCACATACCTAGGTTCTTCCTTCTTCATCCCGTAGATAATGGCTGTCAGAATTTCACTTGATTGATTAGATAGAATTGCTGGATCAATATCCTGGCAGATGTATCCGATGGCTTCTATAGTAGAGTGCTTCAGACTTTCAGTGCTATTTGGATTGGTCACATTATAAACTAGCTTCGTCAGTAGATCAGGCCATCGGTTGGATGGAATTTCGGCACATGCGATGTGAGCGACACATTGAGCAGCAGTACTATGAGCGGTTGTTTCAGTTCCAAGAGCCTCAAGACACTAAAAAGGGTCATATAAACTATGAAAACCATACCCTTGTCTTGATATAATTCGTATATTCAGGAGGCATCTGAAGCCATCGATCATGATAACTGAACCGAACAGCTATATCCTTGGAGTAAATCGCATTTTTTAATTGCAATCCAGCTTGCATACGTGAAATTGGATCGCATTGTGGGTTTGCAAGAATTTCACTAAGATTTTTCAATAGACCCGGCAAATCAACCTTAGCAGCCTCCTCAAGATACTGCTGTGCAGCAACCAACTCGTTGTTAACTAAAAATAAAATTGAAATAGTTTATGACTACCATTCGAGTCTGTTTTTTGAAGGATAGTAAGCAACGTTTCTACGTTCGACATTCTAAATCAATCCCGGGTAGCACCACTACGTACAAATTTCACAGTAACCGCTGATGCTAAAGTAGTTTTTCAAACTGTTGAGGGTTCAAATTTTAATAAAATGGATATTTTCAAAATATATACCTTAAATTACATTTAAAATACTATGGTTTTCTGATACGATAATTTTTTATCCAATTTGGTTTGTTTATTTTGTAATTAAATCACTAGTAAAGACAAATCTGAAGACAGAAATCCTTTCGTTGAAGATTAACAGAACGGTACATTACAAAATCGTTGAATCTTAGAGAAAAATCTGTTGGATTCAATTTTACTTAGTTTATTGCGGAATTTTACTTACCACACACATAGTAAGTGCATATGGGTCGTTAATTTCACAGATTCATTTAGTATGGGTTATATGAAGTTAATACTTAGCTACTTGATATGAATAAAAGGTATTATTTTATCTTGTGTTTTTCTATCTAACCCCACACAATTTTTGACCGATCTAATAAATTGTTGTTCGAGGAATTTGGAAGACATTTATGGTTTTATATTTTGATTTGAACCATCAAATTCTACTTACATTTATACTTGTGTTTTAAATGCAAAGGGCACTTTTCCAAAAGTGTCCGTGTTATTAATTCAATTTGGCTATTTATATTAGCTTCTTACATTATGGATTTTGTTTCAAAAAAAGTAATTCCAATAATTCCCAGAGCCTTCAATTCTATTTGTCGAAAATCTTATTTATTATGCTGCTAAATAAGACTATTAGTGTGTTTGCGAAGTGACTATTGAATGTCTGATTTAATATCTAATTTGCTCATTTCTGTACAAAGTAGTGGTGGACTTTTAATGCGACATGAAATTTAATCCTACTTGACAGTTCAGAGGTTCAAACAGAGGTATGATTCCTAGTTCATTGTGACATTACGTTTTTTAATGTGTTAAGTATCTCTCTATGCACAAACTCGAGTATATATGGGAAACGTTATATTGCGCATAATCAATCTTATTTCCCCTTTCGTCATTTAAATAGGCCTACTAGAGCTCTTGCGATTTGTTATAGAAGTTAATTCATTTTCCATCTAAATAGATACGAATATTGACGACTTCTTGCCTTTTTGATATAGAACTGCCATTCACTGAAATAAAAAGGATTTCTAAAAAATTTCCCATTTAAATTTTGAATCTTTAGAGGAATCTTTGAATTTTTCAGGTATTCCAGTCTCGAATGTTTCAAATAAGTCTCTTTATCTCCCTAATTATCTGCTTGTTTATACATTCAGCTTAATTACCTATCGTTAGTGAGTTAATTAATGAAAGAACAAACGCAAAAGCATTAACTTCTAGGTCTATTATGTTAATGTTTATTTCTTCTATTCGCCTTCCATACTGGCCCTATTTAATAAACAGACTTCAGGAAGTTAAACGCATATTTTTAAAAATTTCGTCTCTTCTATTTATTTGTGTTTGCCCACCCAAAATATTTTCTCATTATTAATAGGCAGGCATATTTGCGTTTCACTTTTTACCGTGAATGAGGGCATTCAAAGTTATTAATTAAAGTTTAAAATCATATGATATCACAGTCCCTGGGTCCCAAACCCATCGAAAAAGCATCTATTTGATGAGGTAATAAGCTATAGTAGACATAACCGGTCAAGATGCTTATGACCAATAAGATCTTGTTAATTGATGGGGTTCTGACAATCGCCAAGTTGCATACATATACTTAAACAGATCCTGGAAGTAGTCTAGAAATTCACAACATCCAAAAACGTTTATCCGAAAATAATTCTTTATATTAATGTGCCAAACGAATAAGCATAAAAATATAAGTTGGATAGAGAAGATAATACACGTAATATCACTTTGGGTAATGTGGAGGATGGTATGTTCTGAGGCCAAAAATTTGTGCATCTTCTACCTATGATAGGGGTTTCTTTGCGCAAAAAGGTCTTCTGAGCTTATTGGAGTTCAATTTTTACTTCGGTTTAGAGACAGTTCCGTAAACCGTCTTTCCACAAGAGTAATTTTGCATTTGCCGTTTTCCCAACTTTCCATTTTATTAATCCGGGTTTAAATTATTCTTATCGTTGCGCCAAATGTACAATTGCAATAAATCATGTTTAAATGATACTCTCATCTCAGAGAGTTGTTGGTTTGTATAATCTACATACTGAATCCTGTACAAGCAGGCCGTGTAAACTCAGTTTTGCGATTAACATTACAATTACTATCTAATTATCTCGGTATACTCCAGACCGTAATAGTTAATTAAACCATTTTTTACCCAAATGAGGGTTATTAGGCAGCTTACACCTGCCCGCACATGTCTTCAGTTGGGAGGGTTAGGGTTAGGGTTAGGGTTAGGGTTAGGGTTAGGG
>UZAE01001359.1:0-13679 GCA_900617975.1 Rodentolepis nana
TACTCATCTCACCTTTTTTCTACCTTTGTGTCTGCCTGTCTCTTTTACATTTGTAAATCACTCTTCTGTTTCCCACCCCTCGACTTTTGTCACTTTGATGCTCCTCCTCCTCCCTGTGAAGCCCGAAGTCAGCTAAAGGGCTATTGATAATTATCAAACGCCTACCATTTGAAATAAATAAATAAATATATCATAGGAGCTTTTCAATAGGTCATAATCTAATTTCGAACTATTTCCCACTGAATATTTAATTGCTTGCACATGGTGAAATTGCGCATATCGCTCCCAATTGCAGGCTAGTCGCAAATGAGGCCATGATTATATTAGAAAAATTATTACCTTAAATTACTTGGCGCATAAAATACCATTGTTTACTGCTTTGTTGTATGACTTTTCTGCGTGGGCAGCGTGTAAGAATAGAAGTGAATGGCTCATTGCAATAAATAATCCTGAAAATTCCATTGCCTGTCGGCAAGCGTTGACTGCCATATGCCGCCGAAATTGTTTCCATGAAACGGGCGTTGTCCCAGCCACTACGTGTTTAAATGCAGTGTATAAATTGAAGTAAATTTAAATCATAAAGTACGTTTATGGAGTATCAAGGTAAAGTAAAGAGGCTCACTGGTTTCTGCAGAGAGTGAAGAGGAAATTCGGCGGATGTAGAGAGGGAGTGTATGAACCATATACGATACCTTGTATGGTGCATCTTACATACTGCTTTTGAGTGATAGTTCATAATTTTTTGCATCTTTTGAAAAGAAGGTTGCACCTCTTTTATACTTGACGGAATCATACCATACCGTACCGAAAAAAATATGAAATAAGTTATGTCTTAAATAAGAGGAAAAGAGAAGACTTATTGCGCCAACTACCGGTTTTATTGGTGAAATAAATTTTATTATATAGACATGATAAATGTCTGTCTGGTCGGGCAATTTTTGCAAAGGCAACTTCTCCGGACGTGGACTTACGTATCTAGGTGTAAGCTGAGGTACTCAATAATCGATAATCCAGTGCATATATGATGAAAAGTTTGAGTTTTATTCTCGAGTGCAGCGGAAATATTTGGTTTGGCGTGCTAACAGTATCTTACGATAACTGCTTATTTAGCCTGCCTTAAAGTAATGATTCTAGCCTATCAAATCAGTATCATTAATACATAGATGTCTCGCAGCATCAACATCTTCTACCCATGTTTGAATTTTATTTTAATCCGATTTAGAAATTTTAGTCTTCAATCTGCTTTCTTAATTTCTTTTCTAAAGTCATTTGATCAATTTTCGCGGATTTCCTAACACTTATCAACATATCATTGACGCAAAATTGGAAAAACTCCCACATTTCCATTTTTACCACATTTTATTTTCTCTGCTTTTATTCCGTAAGGTAAATTCATAATATATGTAAAAAAGGTGAATAATAAAGTATAATAGAGTGATAACAAAAAACAGGTCCCGTATTTTCGTGCAGGTTCTTCGTAATTCAAGTTTTAAAATGGTTCAATTTCTTCAAACCAATTAAATTATGATCCCATGGAAGGTTCACTCAAAATAGGTCAAAACAAAATTCATAGACCCCATAAAATGATTATTTAATCATTTAGTTCTGAATGAGGTTAATATGAACTTGACAAGAAGATATCGACCCCGCAATGAAGTTCTAAGCATTAAAATATTAAAAGGTGTTTGTTCTTCTCCAAATTGTGTAACAAAAACCCGTTTTCCTATCTGTATTCAGGAAAGAAGGATATTACGTCAGAGCAAGGCTTTAGCAAACGCATATTTAGTATCTGCTCGGTATTTGGACAGAGTAAAAAGTGACGACTGGCTAGTCCAAATGCATTCGTGTGGGTTAATTGAGTTAATGCATTAACGATGCTGAAAAGGGAATGTGTGAAGGGTTTGGCATAATGGGTTTGGACACATGATAGACTAGTTTCCAGGGATGAGAAAATACGGCTTTTTCCCCATAGTAGGAATTTAAAAAAATGGATCCGTGCACTAATATGCCAGATTCGGCCTTTCAAACAACACATATTTGGCCAATATTTTACTGATAGATTAAATTTAACCATTTAAGTCCTATATTCCTACCTGAATCACTTCCTCCCCAATTTCACGCTGTTAATTTTAATTTTCAAAAAGGTAGGGAAGATTTTATTTAATAAGTAATAATTTTAGATCTTTTTTTCAGTAAAGCTGCTCTCTGAGCAGTACTTCCCACTACCAAAATTAAATTTGAATATTAAAATCTTATACAAAAGGATTATACTGCGCAAAATTAATTTTCAGTGTTTATTATTTTAATATTATTAATACATACGACAAAAAAGTTATTTTTTCTCAATCGGTGTGCAGGAGGAATATGATTACATTGAACGTATTTGACAAGGTATTAAAATGTTTTAACTTATTTGAAGTCCGGGTTATCAATTTGTCGATTTTTTGTAATCCTTCGTGTTCAACTTACTAAAAGGATGTTTAGGATTATAACTTTCGGTAAAATGAGTATTTATTAATATCAAATTGCAGGCGTTTAGATTGCTATCATTAGCCCTTTAGTTGACTTCGGGCTTTACTGAGGGGAGGAGGAACATCAAAGTAACAGAAAGTCGAGGGGTGGGGAACAGAAGAGTGGATCACAGATGTAAGAGAGACAGATGGACACAAAGGCAGAGGAAAGATGAGTACTGTGGAAGTAGTCGAATATGGCATACGGTGGGTTCATGGTAGTTTGAAGTTAGAAGTCAGCCGTCAATTAATAGACTTTTTGGCGTATGAGTATACGTTGCCCAGGATGCACCATGTGTAGGTAAGTCTATCGCGCATCCCAAAAAGTGAACATTTAAATGTCCGAATCTTTTGAGTTCAAGCCATATCTGCCTTGAACTTGCTGTTTCATTTAAACAAGCAAAATGGGTCATCTTGGACATATATGTCAAACCCGAAGTTGTATGACTTTGAAGCATTCTGGTCTATGTTGACTGACTTGGTTTGAAATTTTAACCTATGTGTTGCGAAGAGTTTTTTGAATATGAGTGAAAGCTCATTAAAATTCAAAACGTATTAACCGGAACTTAGAGACAATTTTCATTGAATGGAAACTTGTCAGCGGAAATAAACTTCAGAATTCAATGTGAAGAATTTTTGATAAGTCATGATTTAGAAATGCAACTATGAAGACTGGATTTTTTAATTGATTTACAAATATAAAATCGATAATACTCTAAATCAGTGGAGCACAAGGCGTGAAAGGAGATTGATATGTCAGAATCCACTTCTCTAGGAGTTGTTTGATCTTCATCTCTCGTGATATCCTTTGATTAAACGTCTACAAATGTTGAAATGGTATAATGCTCTTTCTGTGTTAATTTTAACTTTGATAGTTACAATATTCCTCCTTATGGGTGAGCAATAGACTTAACTCCATGTGGTGCATCCTGGACAACGTATACTCATAGGGCAGTTGACTTCTGACTTCAAACTACCATCACCCCATTGACACTTCAAACTACCATCACCCCACTGTGTGTCATATTCGACCACTTTCACAGTACTCACCTTACCTTGCCTGCCTCTTACATCTGTGAATCACTATTCCGTTCCCTCTCTCGAATTTTTCTCATTTTGATGTTCCTCCTCTCTGTGAAGCTCGAAGTCAACTAGATTACTAATGATAGCCATCAAAACGCCTGCTATTTGAAGTAAATACTCCTACTAAAATTTACTTGGACAACAATTAATGATTAGACACAATTTAAGTGATAAATCTTTAAAATGTCATTTGTTCCTTAGTGGTTTTATGATTTTAGCGCTCCAAGCCTGCTCTGTTTGTCACATTGTCAATCTTCAGTGTAAAAAATACGAAAATGGTGTTGTCATATAGAAAGTAATATCTAATTCCCATGGGTTTAAATCTAGTTAGACTATTTATGATTTAATATGGGTCAATGTTGGCATAAACCGTGCTGTTCGTGAAACTTTTATTCCTTTCATTAGACCAAAGGCCATCGATCGTGGTTATTCACTTGAATTTAATAAATTAGGATCGGTTAAGACATCCAAAAAAATATTTTTATGATGTGATTAAAATACTCAATACTCTTTACTCAATTTCATCGGTAAATTATGAAGACGAATTTCTCATCAACTGTGCTACCTTCTCTAAGTTTGGTTCACTTTCGATGAACAATAATTTATTTAATATGGGGCCTCAAAAGTGTTTTTCTTTCAATCTGAGCATTTCATTGCATTTTTCATTGAAAATTGACTCGAATATTTGCGAGTTTTTATTTAGTTTGAGTAGATTATTAACGTTCACAAAAAGAACTAAGACAATACTACCTATTTTTGTGTGATTGATCACATCTATCAACCCATCTGCTGCTAATTAGATAAATAGCTGAAAAATAAATGGAATGACCTTATAATTCGAGACGCTCAAAATGTTGAGTCATTGATATATGTTTCAAAATTGCTGATATGTGGTCATGCGGAATCATCTATCGATAAATCGCCAAATGTATTTGAAATTTCAATGCCACAATCACCTAGCAATACAAGAAAATTTCTTCGAGAAACAAAAAGATTTTTCCTACTGATGGTTTGATAAGGGTTTGGCTAATGAATAGCTGAGATGCTGCACAGTTTTGCTTTGAGCAGGGATTAGATGATCACGTGACACTCGGCTACAGTTATTGCCTCTGATCCATAAAATTCAATGAGCTGCAATAAAGGGGTGCTGTTAATTATCTGGTGAATAGAGTCTGACCAAATTTTCATTCCTTCTAATTTTTATAAAATGTATTCACAACATGACAAGCGATTGCTTTATTTATAATGCCTGGTAAGCTTGTTTTTAATTCTACTTCCTGGGGTATATGTACTCAAGATTTCTTCAGATAAATAATCACGAGAGTTCGTTGATCCTGTTTGACCAAATGAATGATTTTGTCTAGACCGGATACTTCTGCTTGAAACAAGGAAGTCGTGAAAATGTTGCATCATATACAAAGGAGATAGCTAAATCGCCTTAATTATCGATTGAAATTTTAAGAATTGGATGTTCTTCACACCTAAAGGGAATATTTATTTATTTCAAATGGCAAGCATTTTGATAGTTACCATTAGCTATTTAGCTGACTTCAGGCTTCACAGAGGGGAAGGAACATCAAAGTGAAAAATGTCGGGAGGGGGGACAGAATTATGATTCACAGATGTGACAGAGACAGACAAAAGAGCAGAGAAAAGGTAAGATGAGTACTGTGAAATGGGTTGAATATGGCATACAGTGGGGGTAGTTTGTAGTCAGAAGTCAACTGCCGATTAATAGACTTTTAAGCCGTATGAGCATACGTTGCCCAGGGTGCACCGCGTGGAAGTAAGTCTATCGCACACCCCCCAAAGGGAATATAGTTATTATTATTATTTAGCGAATGCTTCAAAGACTTTCTTGCAGTCTATTGTATAGACTAAGATATTTGACTTAAGTTTCGGCAAAGCTGCAAAATAATTTTCATGAAAGCGCCAGTTCCATACGGTTTGCTTACTGTTTATTGGCACAATAACAATCAAACACCGACCCTTTAGCTAAGATGAAATAAAAAGAATTAAGAGTATGCAATTAAAACTGCTCATAAGTTACATTCAAATTAAATTGGCTCTTTTTTATTAACTTTATCAGAAAATCCATTTCATACTCTAAAAAAAGGATACGGCGGTAACTGGGCAAGTAGTGTTGTTCTTAATGCATTGTTTTCCCGACACGTGGAAAGCACGCCTGATTTAAATTTTTCACTGCACCCGCAACACATGAGCAGTCGTCTGACACTTTGTCGGATTGAAGCATTTGACTTGGGGACTGGGTCAAATGACGTTTTCTTGAGACTCTCAATGCCACGCTCTTAGAAGGTAACAGAAAACATATTGATTCTCAAATTAAGCGAGAAGACTTTAATATCGACCGTTGTGAACCCTCATACTGCTATTGAACGAAACGGTGTTTACATTCCTGAACTGAACCATGAACCACATTGAACTTGAAAATATCCCATAACGATTTTGATAATCTTCCTAAATGTCAGTGAGATAGTCCAATTCTTTCCATACTTGAAAGTCTAAGAGTTCTGCAGAGTGGTTGTGAGCTTGAAAGTGAAAAAGTGCTATTTTGGCACTTGTTGAACCTGTGTTCTCACAAACATTGGTGAATAAGGCTATGAGGAGGAAAGTAGGTGAGAAAACAATTTATTCAACAAATAGGTCAACCTAGAGTCATGAGTCAACAGACTTTATTTATATCAATTGGTAGGCTTTTTGATAGTTAACATTAGCCCTTTAGCTGACTTCGGGATTCACAGAGATAAGGAGGAACATCAAAGTGGCGAAAGTCGAGAGGGGGGACAGAAGAGAGATTCAAAGGTGTAAAATAGACAGTCAGACACAAATCAGAGAAAAGGTAAGATGAGTACTGCAGAAGGGGTCGAATATGATATACAATGGGGTGATGGTAGTTTGAAGTCAGAAGTCAACTTTCGATTAATAGACTTTTTGGCCGAATGAGTATACGTTGACCAGAGTGCACCACGTGGAGATAAGTCTATTGCGCACCCGAGTCAACAGACTATAAGCCTAAAAGTGCATACGTAACTTTCAGTGGTTAAAAGGCCAAGTTTTGAATAGGCGATAAAGATTAACAATACGTACACATTGTTATAAATGCAACGATATTTTATCACTTCACCTTGAAAATAGAGCAACTAAATCAATTTCCTTCTTTGATATTTGGATGATTTGTCTCTTATAAAATGTCAAGTGCTGATTGAGGTGACCACTAGAAAAAACATACATTCGGTTTTGTCCATATCCAGACCGGCTAGATTTCCGAAATACTCGATAAACTCGTTAATCAGTTATACCTCCCCTCATGTATGGCCAATTAAAAATATATAAGGTGTTCCCGTTTGAAAAGTATGCTATATGAGTGAAAATATAGGCCTGAGATCACTACATATGATACAGTCTTTTTTGTCATTTTTATGTTTCTAGATAATAGGGTCAGATTTAATGGGACGATCAAGTGATGTCGGGTTTTATTTGTTTTGGCTTAGAATAAGCTGTTCAGCAAATTAAGTAAGTAAAATTACTGGAATGTCTATGAAAAACGTGGGTGACTGAACAGTCGTTTAGCCCACCTTATCCTGATTTCAAGAATTTAGTCCGATGTTACAATGTCTTTGTGCAATTTTCAAGAAAACGCTTTTTAACTTTTCTGGCAGATTAAAAATCTCTCTTATTCTAACAATTCTCTCAACCCTCCCCACCCCCAACCCCTTCGGATATTGTTTACCAGCTGTTATTGACAGCAGATGTTAGTCAGTTTGTGACAATCTTAAAAGGCATGGTCTCGACAACAAATTCCAGAGCCGGTTCAGAAGTGTCAGCATATTTGCAAATAGGTAGCTGGACAGATGTCAAACACCAAGTGAAGACAGAAACTTGACTAACACCGGAAAAGAAAACCTTGGCAAGTTCGAGCCTCCAAAATGACAAAAGTGACATCAATTATGTTATTTATTGCGATGTCGTGTTATTTCGTACAGAGACAACCTCTACAGCCTCGTCTATAGGTCTTTTTTATCCACCTAAATGAGTGTGATGTATATGAATAAAGCTCAATGCCTAATAGTTTGAGTAGAAGATTGTTGGACATTTATTATTGAAATAGTTCGTGTAAACAAGACATTTTGATTTGTTTTTTTTTCAAATTTACTTGATCTTATGGCTAAATTCTTTGTATTTTACGATAAAAGAGAAGGAACTCATCTAACGAAATTAGTATTTCTTACTTTGCGTAATACGCGTTTGTCGTATGTTGCTATTCAATTCTGTCAATTTAATAGTCCTCTAAAATTTTCTTTCCAGTTGGAGTGGATGACATTAGATACGATTTTCAAGCAGAAGTAACCGTAGTTAGAACCCCGCCAAACATGTAACTGTTAGCTATGCTTATAATGTTAAGATCAAATACCATTTGGGGTCAATATTTGATCACATTTTAAAATCGATAAGGTGAAGCGGTACTCGTGAACATTTATTTATATCAATTGGCAGGCGTTTTGATGGTTATCATCAGCCATTTAGTTGACTTCAGGCTTCACAGAGAGTGAAAAAAGTAGAAAGGGGGGAGGGAACAGAAGAGTGTTTCAAAGGCGAAGGTAGAAAAGGTAGAAAAAGGTGAGGTGAGTACTGTGAGAGCAGTGATGGTAGTTTGAAGTCAGAAGTCAACTGCCGAATAGCAGACCATTTTGCCGTATGAGTATACGTTGCCCAGGGAGCACCACGTGGAGTTAAATCTATCGCACACCCCGTATTCGTGAACATAATGTGCACGACTAAATAGTAGTACCCAGTCAATTGAGAAAACGTTTTTTAGGAAATTTACAAGTATAAAACCATGGAAAGTTAAAACCTAATTTGAACCATATTGTCGAGTTAAATAATATCGATTTCTTGTATTTAAAATAAATGCCAATATTTAATAGCAAGATTAACTATTATTTTAAAGCAGCAAGATTAATTTAAAACAAGACTTTCTTACTACATTTATTTTTGTTAAAAAAAGGTTTGCTATGACAAAGCATCAATCAACTTCGACATTTCGATTGCCTTTCAACTTTAAATGGCAAATATTTTTGAAGCCAAATAACTTAGTTTTGCTTCATAACTTGCTTTTATAATGGATTGAAGGGGAACGAATTCTATTGCAAAAAGTAAAAGGGACAGGTCCACTATAAGTACAGTCACCGGTTAGTAAAAAAAACATACGATTATTAAGGATATTAATTTAATGCCCTTCTGTTTATGCTGACTGATGGCAATGAGGAATAGAAGGATTATCTATTTATTTATATCAAATGGCGGACGTTTTGATAGTTGTCATTAGCCCTTTAGCTGACTTCGGACTTCACAGAGGGGAGGAAATTCAAAGCGAGAAAAATTCGAGAGAGGGAAAAGAAGAGTGATTCGCAGATGTAAAGTGACAGAGGGACACAAAGGCTGAGAAAAGGTAAGATGATTACCTTTGAAGTCAGAAGTCAACTGCCGAATAGCAAACCATTTTGCCGTATGAGTATACGATGCCCACGGTGCCCCACGTTGAGGTAAGTCTATCGCACACCCCATAGAAGGATTATTGAAGCTGATGAGGGGGATGATTATGCCTGGAATGTTATTCTAAGATCCCTTGCAACTTTACACTTATCTTGATAGACAGCCGATGTATACAGGAAAATAAGTTTCGCTTGTTGATCCCCTTTACGTTCGTCAAACTGCTTTGACTCAGAACCTGAAAACAGTCAATCATAAATTATCGTTAAATTTTACTCAAATAAATTAATGGAAATGTGTAAATTAAATACGCATTATCATCTTCCGCACCATGAGTAAAAGGTTCTACTAAAAATGATCTCTTCATCTGTTTTTTTTCTATGACATTATTAAGCAAAATGTTACTGAAATGTTTGAAATGTGCAAAAAAGACTGTATTTCTAATGCCCAGGACTCTAATAATGAATAAGAGCACTTAATTTTGCTATTGATTATCTAAATTAGAAATGTTTGCATTACCATCAAAGTATTTAATTAACTAAAAGGTAGTACGAAAAAATAGCAAACCAATCGTATTTCACTTTCCAACAAGTAGTGAGCTTCCGTTAGCAACTTGTATAAATAATACACAAAAATTGTGCGATTTCCTACTCATAACATGTCAAAGTATCAATAAATCGATTAGATTAGATTTGCTTTATGAAGAAATTACTTGCTTGCATTGACCCCATTTAGATATGATTTGGAAAAAGGCGTAATCCTAATTTTCCCGTAAAATTATTTTGATTATACGAATATAAGTTTGTGATAGCATTGAATGTCAAAACTTTACCCAAAATTTGGTTTTCATTTCGAGAAGTTATGTCAGATTCTCATTCAAACCTTTCTATCGATTTAAGTTAACTCGACAAGAATGCTGGCGATGTATTTGTGAAAGGCTGTTTCAAACTTCGAAAGGTAACTAAAACAACTTTTAAGCATTCCACTGAGGTAGGTAAGTAATTAAAATGTCACTTGGAATGTTACACGAGACTTTATAGCAATGTGTGACCTTAGGAGACCTCAAATATCTCAAGTATGCGAGGCATATTATTTCCCCTTAAGAGTGCTTCAAACATAATTATTGGCTCCTGTATTACTTGTCAGAATGATATTTAAAAAAACATTAACTTTAAATTATGTATATATTGCAAAAATTGGCAATCACTTGCCTGTGGCTCAAAACCTCGATGGTTTTATCAGTAATGAAGTTGATCTCTCAATTTAAGTAACAACTTAAATTAATACTACACTTCAGTCTTTTTAAGCAAGAAACAGGAAGCTTGAAGTGACTGTTAGAAACAAAAGAAATATAAGCAGTTCCTTTGTAAACTTCCTGGACATAAACATAACTGTGTTAACCACAAATTTAATGACAACGTTTAGGGCAATTTTTATGCCATGCCTAGAGAACAGGCATATCATGAACCAATTCAAATTTGCGTGAGCTGTTTGGTCTAGTGACACATCCAGATTTAAATTTATGAAAAGAGGGTTGAGATTGACTGCTCGAAGGTGAGGAACCAGTGCAGATCAACCAAAACCGAGATCAATATTTTGAGTCCTAAGAATTCATACCCAAATGCTTGCTAAATAATGATGAAAAATTATATCAAATGAGGTATTCAAATCATCCATTTCCAAATGTACTTTCTGCCTACTTAAAGTGGTTTAAAAATCTTTAGTGATCGAGAAAATTGATACGTTGACTATAATTTTAATAGTTTAAACATCAGCCTGGATTTAACAGAGATACAGCCATCTCAAAATTTGGCTGTGGGACAATGGGGCGAATGGCCGTTGAAAAGCATTTGACAAATATGATAATTAAACCATCTGAAAAACATTATTAATCATCTCTCACTTCTTCCTCACACTAAATACAAGCGATATTTTGGCAGTGCGTTTATACCCTGAAGAGAAACTGGATGATGAATGAATCACACATAAACAATGTCTAATCTAGCCGGATTAATTGTAAACATCATTTTAGACGTTAAGTCGTTTCCCGTGGCCTTAACTAGATTCTATTGGGTGGTTGCTTATTTATTTCATGAAAAGGCAACCAATAACCGATTTGTGGATGTGATTTAGAAGCAGAGATAGAGAGAATTGATTGCATAAATATAAATGTTACATCCTCCCCTATAGCTTGTTTAATTTTCTAATCAAGAGTCAAAACTTCATTTGTACAGTCTTTAAACTACAATCTATGTATATCTTCTTTGTCTTTTTTGTCTTTGTAAAGCTTTGCTCCTTTAAATGACTTTGAAAACATACCACTGAACGTTAACTTTCAAGTCAAGAGGAAGGAGGGGTGATTAGCGTAGATTTTGCTATTCAAGGACAAATTTTTTGCATTCCTTCTTAATTACTTTTATCACCTACTGTGAAATCAAGTTCATATTCATTTGTATGCAGAAGAGAGTGAACAGCAGAATTAACAAAATTCAGACAACATTGATTGCCAATGTCACCTTAGGATTGCAGATCAACTGGTCAGGTTTCTATATGGACTAATACTCCTCACATGTACATCTTTTCGTAATCAAGTTATATCTATATATATGTTTACTTATTTATTTATATTAATATATTGAAGTTAGTTATTGCTAAGATCTTAATGTCCTATGCTTAAGTTTTTACTACCGCATTATTAGTAATATATTTCAAGTAGTTTGCCCCTGAACATCTGTGAGAATTCAACACCAGGATGGTTAAATCTCATTGACTAATGACCAAATATTTTCAATGTCTCGTCATTTTAGAATATTTCCCTACCTTAATTTCCCCTGCAAACTTTAGAAACTTAATATATCCTCCAATTATATAAAGATATTTCACTTTGTGTTCGAATTGAGAATCCAAACCGTTATATCTGTGTCACCTTCGGTGCAGAACACTCACTGTAAGACAGAATTCACGAGTTTCGAAAAAGTAATATAAGGTGACTTTTGAATGAGGGCAAGTTATTTTGCATTTCAAAGACAAGCTGAGCGATAACTAATATAGAAAATGACATCATATTTGTTTGCGATAGACCTACCTCCACGTGGTGCGCCCTGGGCAACGTACACTCATACGGCAAAAAAATTCTATCAACCGGCAGTTGACTTCTGACTTCTAACTACCATGACCCCACTGTATGTCACAGTCGACCACTTCAACAGTACTCATCTTACCCTACTCTCAATCATTGTGTCTGTCTCTTTTACAACTGTAATTCACTCTTCGGTCCCCTCTTGAGTTTTTCTCACGTTGATGTTTCTTCCCTCTGTGAAATTCAAGAGCTAATGATAACTATCAAAACACCCGTCATTTGAAATAAATAAATAAATGTTTAGTGCGTAAATAACCAAGGCCACATTAAAATTCACTTGATTTTACTTCTAAAGAACCCATTCATGCGCAAACTAGTCTATGAAGCCTAAGTAAATTATTGCGAAGTCCGTAATTTCTAGTGAACGAAATAAGACCCTCGGTAGCTCATATCTTCTTAGTAACCAAAGGGTCTATAAGATTAGACTTGTTATCTCCCTGAAAAAAACTTCATTTATGTGATTTGTGCATTGGTAGTGTACTGTTGATAGAATGCGATTTAGGTGCCGCTCAATAAATTCACTTCAATATTCAACAGTACTAAATGGTTCAGACCCCTCAGTAGGTAGTGAGAAGAGTGTGCGCTCTTCATAAACAGTAACTCAAAGACTACCTTCCCTCTAGAAAAGTCAAGTGTTACGAGTATATTATTAAATAGGGGGGTTTGGAAAATTTACAAGCCAGCTCGTTTCCTCAACTCTAAAGACGACTTTCTGGAAATTGACGACGCAATTGTAAACGCAAACACAACTCTTTTTAAAAGAGTCAGAAGTTTTTTGAAATAAATGTGAATACGGTAAGTTAATTTAGATACTGTGGTCATCATCTTGAAGGAGTCAGTACTGTAATCTTTAAATGAAATATTTTTGTTTAAATGGGGTGTGCGATAGACTTACCTCCACGCGATACACCCTGGGCAACGTATACTCATACGGCAAAAAAGGTCTATAAACTGGCAGTTGACTTCTCACTTCAAACTACCATCACCCCACTGTATGCCATATTCTACCACTTCCACAGTAATCATTTACCTTTTCTCCGCCTCTGTGTCTGTCTCTTTTACAACTGTAAACCACTCTTCTGTTCCCCATCCCTCGACTTTCTGTTACTTTGACGTTCCTTCCCTCTTTGAAGCCCGAAGTCAGCTAAAGAGCTAATGATAACTATCAAAACGCCTGCCATTTGAAATAAATATTTGTTTAAATAAGCTGCACACTAGCCCAAATATGCCGAATATTTAGCTATTCTACATTAAGTTCCATTTTCGCAGTGCTGTTGAGTTTTTTACTTGTTAATTAAAAGCTAGAAGCGAAAGAGACAGTCCATCAGTGGATTAAAACATTCAACAACCAATCAGAAGTAAATTTCTTCCGCCCTATCATGGAGCAATTAAAAGTTATCAATAGTACATTTAATAGCAGATGTAAAAATAACAGG
>UZAE01001360.1:0-13677 GCA_900617975.1 Rodentolepis nana
AAGTCACATTGATAAAATAGCAGAACGAAAAACCATTTGCAGACATTGATGTAGTGTGTTGCACCCAACTGCTTGACTTCTTCAGGAAATCAAACACTCTTCCAGGGCAAATGCGCTTACTGGCCCTTGAGACAATCAATGTCAACTATCCTGCAGATCAATGGCTCCAAGTCTTCACTGATGGGTCATGCATAGAAAGCCAAGCAAACGTTGTTGCAGGTGTCTATTCTGAACTCTTCTCTTTCTACGCAACAGCGGGACACAATAGATCCGCTTTTGAAGGAGAAATAGAGGCCATTAAGATAGCACTATGCCAATTATGTTGTCTGGATGCGAAATTCACCAAAGTGGTGATACTTTCGGACTCACAGTCAGCAATGAACTCTATTGAAGACAGAGAGCCACCCAAAACAGCTGAGATAAACGAATGTAGAAAACTGTATCAGCTGCTGAGAGAGAAAAACAAAACAGTGGTCCTACAATGGATTCCTGGTCACTGTGGCATTAAAGGCAATGAGCTTGCTGACACTGTTGCTAAGAAGGGGACAACTATTTTCCAATGCATGGACCGTCCGATGTCTTTCCACACAATGAAGGCCTTAATCAGAAGAGAATTCCAGACCTCAATGTGCAACGAACTCAAAGATCGAACAAAGGAGAAACAGTGGACAGTGGCACTCTCTGACATACCCGACTGGCCAAGAATCGAAGCCGTTGCTGAGTTTAGACTACGTACCGGCAAAACACCTTCACATATTGGGAGTATACACTCAACCCACATGCCCTCTATGTAACCTACAGGGGGAAATAGAGAAGACCCACCTGATACGATGTCCAGCCCTAAAGACAACGACGGAAAGCCAGAGATACTGGGAAGCAAGAAGTTGAAGTCAAGGTTTAAGGGCCAATTATAAATATCACAAAGCCTGCCATTTGAAATAATAATAATAATGTTAAACCTCGAATATTCTGCTCGAAACAAGTTTTATTGCTAAACACGAATGACTGGCTAAATTTTGACCCAATCAAAGTTTCAACTAGACTCCATAACACATCCAGATCATATTGGTCAAAACCATAAATGTATTAAGTTGAACTTAATTCAAAAGATGGACATTCAATAGACAACAAAAAAAGGTCAGCTAGCCATATTTTTGACAGGGGTGTTCGTCATATTTTATATGTTTTATGGATTAATCAAAATCCATGAAATAATCCAATTTATCAAGCTTGTTCAGGAACATGAGCGCCACTTCTACCAGACATTCGAATTCATCATTTGAAATTTCTTTGCACGTCTTTAAAATTCGATTTCTAGGTGTTGAAAATTATTAGTGAGCTTTCCCCTGCGAACATTCGAAACCTGTACACAGCCAAAAGATGTGTCTGCGTAAGTTTGGTTCCCTTTTTTATACATAGAAGTTCAATTTAGTTTAAGATTTCGGCAGATATTAAAATAGATTTTCAAGCTCATCTTGATTCTTATTTTAAAAACAGATCTACATATTCAAGCGCAGTAAATGTTAAGTGCGTTAGAAATTAACCCTCCTCTCAAATAGAAAAATAATTTAACACCGTAGCGACTCAAATTCTCTAATTCCAATTGGTTTAATCCAAGTCAGGTTGAGTTGAATTCTTCTGAAATGGCGTCAAGGCCAAATAGAATCACCTCCTTAACTTCCTCTTCGAGCGAAAATCTTCATCTGAGCCGACTTATCCCAACTCCATCTCCTGCTGAGCATTCTTCATTAAGGAATATATTTATGAATGATACAACGAAGTTGACGGTGAACGTAACCGCAGGTAAGCACTACTGAAATAAAATTTACGAAATGCACTATTTAGAATTAACATTCACAATTACTCCTTTACAGGTTCCCAGATGTTTCCTTTCTTCTCCTCAATATCTGCTTTATCAACGAATGTTTCTGATACTCGAAATTGGAATGCCGCTGATAGTTTAATTCACGGATTCCACAATGCAACGACTGAGGGATTTAGATCAAATCAGAAAAGCGTCGAGAGTACTCCATCAAATTCGTGGAGATCACATAGAACTAAACGAATGAGACTGACTGAGTATTCATGCAATTGGTGTCGTATGACATTTCCAAAAGTGAAAGATTTGGACAAGTACACGAAAGAGATACATGGAAAGTACTGTTGCCAAAAATACAACTCTGAATTTACAGAATTCGCAAATGTAGTACGCCATGGAGCAACACACAGTAAAAAATCTCCATTCGAATGTCTCCTTAGCCACAAGACCAATCGAAACGGCATATGGACTCTCGTCACCCAGGTTACAATCCTGCTAGAGATATAAGGGTTGATGGTGATAATGCAAGGTTTCTCAAATATACACAAATCGCTGTAAATAACGATCATCAGGAAGTTGAAACGCCTGAAGTTAGGAATTTACCGGTTGATCTGACTTCTTCAAAGACACAAGTTGGGTTTGTGCAAATGGACACTTCAAGTGGGGTGACCATTGCAGTAAAAGCAGAGGAGAAACCCGAGGACACATTTGCCTGAAATCCGTCGCAGCTTGTTTGGATTCCATGAAGTAGCAGAAGTGGAATCCTCATGAAGACGAATGACAATGCATTTATATATTTCGTACTCGCGATATTTATAGCATTCGGTACTCCTAAACATAAGTAAAAATAGCAATTTTAACGTGATAATCGATTATTAATTGTTAAAATACAAAGTGAATTTTGAGAGATGAAATTTGTTAACTATTTTCACTTTTGAGTGAGAAGTGATTTGAATTCAGTTTGTACTTTAGAGCATATTTTATTGGATTTCAAAATCAATATTACTCATGGTAGCCCATTTAATTAGTTGAGGTTGCTACAAAATTGGGTTAAAACGAAGTGAGGTTAGCTATGCCAGGAGTAAAATACTAAGAAATCGAAAGAGAAAATTCAGCCGAAGTTCCTAGTGCAGTGACATTGTAAACATTTAAAGATCCAGCTAACCTAATTATTGGCCATACTCGCTTAAGCACTTGCATCAAAGATTCACAACCTCAGGTCAAAATGTTTAATTATGTGTTGGATGTAATATTACACCGACACCCACTAAGGCCGAATCACATTTCCCATCGATTTCCAGTCTCATGTGAAGCAGAGGAAGAGGATGCCTCGCAGCGGTAGACAACGTATGTAGTAGGTGACAGTCATTCAACCAAAATACCATAGGAAAGTAGGCAGGCTTAGAAATAACAAATAGCTATGAACAATTCAACTTTCACTGTTTTTAGGATTAATCGAAAGTTAAAATGCGAAAAAAACCATTGGCAAACTTAAAGACGCAGCTCAACAACATGGGATCACTTCTTAAAACAGTTGTGAGACAAGTTCCATTTGATCCAAGTTTTACTTACTTTCTTACATCATAGTTTTTCTTAGGAAGTAATCATGCTCTTTGGATTCCTATATGGCTTAGAGTGGGAGAAACTTCAATTACAAATTATCTGCTCTTTCCCAGCTCAAACCCCAACCCCCAACTATATTATCTCTCGAGTTTGAAAATGCATGAAAGTTACTCAGAAGCATGTGCTTTCAATCTTTCACTTTTCTCTCAATCTTAACACCTTTGATCGAATCCGAAGATCATCCGTATTTACTACGATAATTCATAGAATTTCGCATAGTGACCAGCTCCACATGTAGAATCACGTCTTAGAACAGTTAGATGTATAACATTAATCAAATCGAAGGTAATGTTGGAGGGTCTTCTCATTTGATTAAATGTGTAAAGATTGGGAGAAAAGTCAAAAATTGAAAAGAACTTCTATTTGAGTTAATTGCATGACATTTCAAACTTGAGAGATAACATATTTGAGTGTGAGGGTAGGCGAGGAGAGTAGAAAAAGGGATAATTTTAACAGTGGCTTGGGCAACTCAATGCCATGTTTGTATCTGATGGGCATGATTGCTATTAACCCAAAACTATGATGTTGAACGTAGCTGAATCTTGGATCTAATGGAAGTAAAACATTTAAATTTGATGTTGAATTTCCATCCACTCACAATGCAATCGAGGTTGTATAATTGGCGGGGATGCCACATTTGAAGATTATCTGCAAGGATATATCAATTGCATCCCTCCAAAAATTGGATATGTTATTAACAATCCTCATCAATGTCTACTCAAATTATCATGTGTGGTCTGATGTACCCTCAGACTTTAATGTCAAGAAATTTTGTATTACTACTCATACAAAATTACCCTCATTCAATTATAAATCACGCAACCTCACTGAACCAGAGTGGAGTAGACCATTGTCCTCACAATGATTCGATGAGAAAGCTTACATAGAAGACCAGTGAGGCAATTGAATAGATCACAATACATAGAACTCGATCTCCTTTATTTATAAATCGAAACTTCCTTCATATCTAAACTTGAGGTGTAGCTGAAAGGTTATGTTAAATTATTTATTTGACAATTTTCGATCAAATGATCTGTTAATTCATGGATGTATTGTATACTTTTAGTAAAGATAGAGAAACTACGCCTTCCGACAAAAACACAACCTCATTTAATTGTCTATCGTTTACTATCTGAGCAATTTAATGTGACATAAAGCAACTTTGAAAACAAATTTAGCTAGGCGATATGCCGATACATTTTAATTAAAAAATGTGAATTATACAGAATTGGTTAACTAATTGAAGACATTTCAAGGCGCTCAGTTTTACAGCCGCATCTAAAATGATCAAAAAGTTTGGAAGCCTGAAATGTAAGGCTTTCCTTATCGGTGCAATAGTAACATTTTGTTATGATTATATTTTTTTAATTCACAGCGTTAAGCACTTGACAATGGACAGTTGAATTTTCAACTCTAGTTATATTTATAGGGTAACAAAAATTGTGGCATTTCAAATTAAATGGAATCCTTGCCATGCAGAAATTAGACTGGAGAGGTATAGGAGTGTAAATTTATTAATAACGAGAACTAAGCCTAATTGCTTTATACTATCTTGAAAGTTTATCTATCGTATCATTTATTTTGAATACCAAAATTAGTGATCAAAACGTTTATAACAGGACTTTTAGCTTTGAACTCGACAAATTCAGATGTTCCCTTTGGATGGATAACACAACGCTTATAAAATACTCCAATTCGCTTCCATCTTTTTGCCAAACTTTCTAAACAATGCTTCTCTCAATTTTGGAAAGGTTGAATACCGAGAAAGCTTTCTATCCAATAATAAATAACTATTCTACATGAAGCAGTTTTCATAAACCTGTTGCAAAGCTACAACGATCTGAACATAATTAAAATTATGCACCGTGTTGTGTTGTGAAGACATGTTCAAGCGTTTAGATCTTGGATCTATTTCAAGTTATGGCATTAGTCTGAGAACATTCGGAATTAACCTCGTGCATATTTGAACCCGTAAATTGAAATGAATTCTGGTTTCAAAGTAGTTAAATAATGTACAGTGGCATTGAACAGAGTAAAACATTTTTTTAAATTGTAAAATGCTTAAATATAATAGATTAGAATAGTGTACGGTCAACAAAGGAGCCAAGGTAGAAAAACGAATGTAATCACGTCTTCAATAAATAAATTATTAAATTTGGGTGAGCATATCTTGACGTTTCATCTCTCTCTTATTCCTGTCTACTCAGGGACAGACCTGGAGCAAAGTGAACTTTAGGTAGGTCTGCAGCACACTAAAATTGCAGACGAATGAATGGAAAAATTTGTCTCTGGGCAGTGTTAACGTAGTCATGGAAAGTTAATTGAAAACTAGATCAAATTCAGGACCAATATTATTAAAGTATGAATTTTATTCCACTACCTGAACTGCAAAAGAAGATAGCGCTTCGATGTAGGTGAACTGACTGTTTTCCTTTATTCCATATTTGATGCTGGATTTTCAGCTCGTTGTTTCAGAAGCCGTAGGTTCTACTATTTTTCTCTAATTGCAAATTGCGAGATATAGTCAGGTGTGCTAATGCAAAACATGGGTGCATAAAATAGCAGCTGAGTAATCAATCTTTACAAATATCATTACTTGCATATCAAGCAGTAATTAACGATTTTTAACTCAGATGGATCCTTGGAAAAAGTAACTCACCAGCCCAATATCCAATTCGACATCAACATATTACTTTTACAGATACCTAATGTTGGACACGGGACAGTCAACCTGTGCATCATAGAACGACCTGTGATAGTTCATGTAATGAGAGTTATGGCTTGCCTAACTAGTTGGTAAGATGTATTACACGGTCATAAGAGGCCACAAATTCTTTAAATAGTAATCAAGAAGAGCAAAGATTACATACCTATTTTGTCACTTAACCATGAAGAGGCAAAAGAAAACTAAACTGGAGTCATCGGAATGGCTACTTATTCTCCAGATGGAAGTAAATGCTTCCGTTAACTTTTCCTTGCATCGACTCCATGTTGACCTGTGACCACAAGATATTGAGTCCATTAAGTGTACAATGCCTAACTTAAAATGCAATCGATGGTAGGTAATAAAATACATCATTAGAAAAAGGTATTAACTCTTTGCTAAAACAAAAATTGGTAAAGATTGGTAACAATTTTAAAATAGTTTACTCTAGAAGACATGTAAATGATCACAATATTTACCACGAAATATGTCTGTTTCCTCTATATATTTGTGCCAGTTCAGGAAAAGGAATTAACTTTTGCTATAAGAAAAAGCAATTTTCATTGCTATATGACCGTAATCACCTTCCCTTGAAAGGAACAGGAAATTTCGTCTACGATCTGATTTTGCCAATGAACGTGCCAACTACCAGTGTTTATTTTCCACGTTCGAACTCTCACTAGGAGCCAACGTCTGCAACTCTATGCCAATGATGAGTGGATCGATTGGTTGTAAATTTGAATGGGTATTTTGATTTTCTCTCACTCGCCCTTCATGCATATTATTTTCTTTTTTACCGTTTTTCCAACATTTTTACTTGTTTTAAAATGTTTTTTTGCGTATAGAACTAAATTGAAACACAATGAAGTTCGATTTATTTTGTAGATCTCGTGAAGGAATCGATTTTTTCCTGGAATGCATAATCTATTACATAATATTTGATGTTGAATTAGAGTTATATTTTCAAATTATAAGACCTCATGACTTATCCATTTTGAAGATTTCTCGTCGGTGAAATTTAAGTTATAACGTTGCTCTTTGGCGTTGTTGCCATTTAGTCTTCAATTTTTATTCTTCCATTTACTTACCTAAACATTTGCACTCATGGGTGCTCAACCCTTGCTGGTTTTCTAAACAATTATTCTTAAGAATACGATAGACTTACCTCCACGTGGTGCACCCTGGACAACGTACTTTCAAATGGCAGGCGTTATGATAGGTATCATGGGGTGTGCAATAGACTTACCTCCGTGGTGCACCCTGGGCAATGTATATTAGACTTACCTCCACGTGGTGCACCCTGGACAACGTATACTTTTACGGCAAAAAGTTTATTAATCTGCAGTTGACTTCTCACGTCAAAATACTATGACCCGACTATTTGCCATATTCGACCCCTTCCACAGTACTCACCGGGCCTTTTCTATGTCCTTGTGTCTGTCTGTCTGTCTCTTTTACATCTTTGAATCTTTATTCTGTCCTCCCTCTCGACTATTTTGGCACTTACGTGTTCCTTCTTTTTTTCTGTGAGGCCCGAAGTCAGCTAAAGAGCTGATGATACCTATCATAACGCCTGCCATTTGAAATAAATAAATAAAAACATTTGCACTCGAAATTTTGAATTTTTGAAAGTTAAATTTGCTAAAAATGGAGAAAGACATACTCCTGAATTAACTAATTTGAAAGTGACACTCACAGCATTGAATAGACAAGAATCAATCAGGAAGGAAATGATGCGAACGAGTTATTAAATGCAAATGGAATACTGTTTCGGTAAAACATGATTTGAAGCCAATTGAATAGCTTTGAATAATACACTTTTCATAAAAATATTTTCGCCCTTCTCAATTTTTTTATTTTACCCAGAACATTTTGCAATTATGGGCTTGCAAACTGTTGAACTACCAGAGATCGTGGAAGCTTTCAAAAAGCATCGAGAGTAACGAAATAAGCTGAATCAGACAGTTGGGGACATGGATAGAAGGCAGCAGGAATATTTCTAAGATCCTTTCCGTTTGCAGTCGATGTGACCCAATAGATTGCAAACTTTTAGTCTGGTTCATGCACCTTATAATTCTTTTCATTCAGGTGCTTACGATGCTCTATTGATGGCCCAAAGAGATGCACAGAAGATAGAAGCTCTTCTGAGCAAACGTGTTAAGGACCTTCAAAATGAAATTGGACAGCTCAAGAAAACAAAATCACTCTTACTTAGCGCCGTAATTTTTTCCTAATTCCTCGTGTAACGTCGATATCGACGTGTTATTGTAGCACTTTTGTGCATACAAGCTCAAGTTAACTTCTCTACCAAGTTAAAATACGTATGACATTAAGCATCAAAGATTTATTTGTGTAAACGGAATAAAAACAGGGAACAAGTCAAAGAACAGTATAATTTAGCCGAATACTGTGGTATTTATCCACAGATTGACAATTGACTTTTAGAAATTCGCACCCTCAAAGTATGAATTAATCTTTGTCAATGATAGGACTCTTTGAAATAGCAGTTAAACTGATCCTAAGAGTTACCTGGTAGTATGATCGCCTGCAGATTATCATTGCGTGTGGTGTTGATTAATGTAACAATTCAAAACTCGCATTATCGACAGCAAAGAAACAAACAATTAGCTCATCTTTTTGTGCGGTATCGAAAATATAAATAAGTCTTTCTGAAAAGTCTGTTTCGACGCATTCATTTAAGTGCAACTTGATTTGTTCTCTAATCGTGCTTGTCCCAGTTGGATTTTGTACATATTTAATAACGATGGTTTGAATGGTACATACATTGACTGGACGATGCACAACCTTAAAGTGAACGGAAGAAGTGCAAGTAGTACTTTATTTTCAAATCCAGTGTGAGAAGACCTTTGTCACCTAAATAACTGGACAGTTCATCTCTTCTAGAAGTTCAAAGCCACTCAAGATGAAGATGATTTTATCGTGAAATATTTAGTGGTGAAACATATTAAATAGAGTTTCTTGTCGTATGAGTATACGTTGCCCAAGGCGCACCACCTGGAGGTAAATCTATCCCACATCTCTCATTAGAAATGAAATATCGAGGAGGTAGGTTAATCTTGAAAAAAGTATGGGTGAGATAAAAAATCATCGTGAAATCTGTCAGATGTCTCATTCTAACTGAAGATTTGAGCAGCATTCCCTGCAATAGTTCTCTTCCCATGAATATTTACATTTATAAAGTTACGGTGATAAGTAAGTGAATTTCTTTCACAAGACACTCGAAGTAATAGATGCTGAAAATGCGATACAAGTAAGACATAGAAGGTGACGCGTAATTTAGTAGCACTAAACCATCGGCTGGGAAAGTAAAAATTCGAGTTTTACTCCACTTTTAATAATAATTTATTTGGCTGAGCATGTGTATGCGAAATATTTGTTCCAAGGGGCAGTTCAATAAAAAAGATCTCGTTATCCCACTATTGACAAACAGTATTGTGTTC
Organism: Rodentolepis nana; assembly: GCA_900617975.1. NCBI lineage: Eukaryota > Metazoa > Platyhelminthes > Cestoda > Cyclophyllidea > Hymenolepididae > Rodentolepis > Rodentolepis nana. The sequence continues at coordinate 9,608 of UZAE01001360.1, forward strand.
AGGTGTTCAAATTAATTTTGTCGGTTCATACGTGCGCCTCAGAGTTTCCGAGTCATGATTGCTTTTAGAAATGTTCGTGAATACTTGTGCACATAGTGATTTTATCAGACAATTAAGATTCGCAAATTAAGTATGCGGTTGCTAATGTGGCGTTGACTCCTTCAGAGGTGAGCAAGAAGCGAGCTGAATAGAACTTTCTTAAGTAAACGGTATTAGTTCCATATATTCCAGGGTCTTACAGACTCTAAAGTTGACTTTCATTTTATATTATAAGCCAATTAAATACATGCCCCATATTTCTTGCTTAAACTTGCTCTTTTATCAAAAACCGAAGCTTCTAATAGTGAGGTGAAGGAGAAACCATAACACAATTATGTTTATGAAACCCATTCGTTTTTGTATCAATCGATCGATTTTCGAAATTTTCATAAAATTTGCATCAAATGAGACTGACGTGAGACAATCCATTGAGTTGGAAGATCGAAAAGTCTAGGTTTTCAAGTGCATTATTGACCAAATAATTGAACTTTTACAGATGTGTTAATCCTCGAATATAGTTCTCGAAACTTGTTTTATTGATAAGCACGAATGACTGGCTGAATTTTGACCCAATCAAAGTTTCAACTAGACTCCATCATATCCAGATCATATTGGTTAAAACTATGAATGTATTCCGTTGAAATTAATTCACCAAAGGGACATTCAAGAGACAACGCAAAATAACATGTCAGCTAATCATGTTTATGACAGGAGTGTTCGTAATGTTTTATATGCTTTATGGATTAATCAAAATCCATGAAATAATCCAATTTATCCAGCTTATTCAGCAACATGAGCGCCACTTCTGGCAGACATTCGAATTCACCATTTAAAATTTCCTTGCACTAATTCAATATTCGATTTCTAGGTCCAAACGTTAAGAGTTTCAAGTGTTAAAAATTTACCAGTGAGCTTTCCCTTGGGAATATTTGAAGCTTGGACACTGCCCATGGATGGATCAGTTAATTTTTAATTCCCTTTTTCATACACTAAAGTTCAGTTTAGTTCAAGATTTCGCCCATAATATCCCCCTAAATTTAACCATGGGTCTGTGCAAAAGCTTATTTCAGGAACCATTTTGTCAATTTGATTTACTTCTAGTAATACAACATTGTGCAATTTTAATGGGTGGCTGGAATTTTCATCTCAAATCTGCATTGAAATGTTAAAATTTTACCTCCATTTGTTTCGAAAGTTTATGCTATAGGCAAGTAAACTGTGCAACTTAAGCAGAAGTGTTGATCATATGTGATATTGCGAAAGAAACTAGAAAACTGGAATTCTTATTGAATGCATTGCAGTTAATTTTTATTACCTTTACGAGTCTGCTGACTAAGTTCTGTCTTCTTCTAGCACCAATATTGTACCATTCCATTCCATTCTATTACTATTTTTATTGGTGGTGCCAAGGTCTACAAACTCTATGGGGACAATTATTGTTCGCAGGTTTAGACCTTCTAGCTAAGGTCGCTCATGCAATATGCTTAAGGTCTGCGAGACCTCATTCAAGTGCATTCCTACCGTTTTATTTATCATAGAAACTATGAGAACTCAGTCAATGACACATTTCACCCTTATTCAGGTGCATTCTCAGTTTTTTATATATTAATCATGGCAATTATGAGGACACAATCGAACAGATTTTTAGTCATGCCACCTGAAATATCAGCAATCCATGAATCCACAGTTGGCGAATGAACCAGGCTGCACGCACACAATTTGAGCTTAGTACTTTCTTGCTTCCAACTTTCTTAAATCTTCGTTGTACTTTTTCCACCTAAAGTGTATTCCGAAACTTTAATTTCTTTAACATGGCAACTATGGGGTTGCATTTAAGTCAAATACTTCACCCGAATAAGTACTAATTAATTGGCAATGGTTGAGAGACGAATTAATAAAGGTACAAAACAAAATTAAACTGTGTCTTATAATTTCGCAAAAGTTTAACAATCAATTATGTTCTCAATCATTCTCTCAATCTATCCATAAATCGGTTTTTTTGTGATTTGCGGTTCGCACCTTCCAACTAAGCATTCTCCTGTAATGTGAGTCTTCAAAAATGTGTGTAGATAAACTTTTCTCTATTCAAAATTGGAAAATCGAAATTTGGATAATTTGGGTTTTCGATTATTTTCTGTTCTATTTTGCGCATTTCTTAATCAAGAGGTGTTGAAAGCACACATGTCTACATCCACTAATAAGCATATTAAAATTCATGAAAGCTAATTTATAAGAAAATTGCCTTCAAACACTTGGTTCAAAGTAGTTCGAAGTTGAAACTGAGTGAGTATTTAATTATCGAAGTTGTAAGTAATTTGGAATAGGGTGAGGTAAACTACAAGAAGAGTAACTTATTCGACGAATTCTCATGCTCATACTTTCGAGGGAGTTGGAATTTTACGTTACCATGAGGATGTGTGGTACCTTATCGGTACCCACAGAATATGCCCATGAGTTGAGATCACTAGTTTTGTGGACTGCAACATCACTTAAAGCACACATTCGGGAACAGGAAAAAATGTGCAAGGAAACAAGAACGGAATATTTTAAAGTTAAAGAAAGTGCTAAATTGGCTGTGAGATTAGAGATTTATTTGAATGTTTTCGACCATGCTGAAAATTCATAACATATATGACAGAGTTTGTCATATCTTGTTACCTTCAACAATAATTCATCACCTCCTTAAAATGTTAGCATGTGGCCTTTAAAACAACCCAGTTAATTCGAGTAAATACGCACAAATTTTTTAATTCATATCACATCTTGGTCTATCTCATCAACCGTATAGCTTCACGATTTAGTAGTTATAGACCTTAGAGCCATCTTGTAGAGTACTCAACCAAACTGCAGCAATGGCTTTGTGACTGACGCTTATTTCCTTCCAACACACCAATTATGAGCTCATAACCAAAAAATTTTTATTCAATGTCTCATGTAACATCAGCAAACCATGAATCCACAGATGACGAATAGATCATTTGCACGTGAACAAGTTGAGCTTGGTACTTTCTTGCTTCCTATTGGATTGAATCAACGGATGACGAATGCGTCCTATTGGCTCAAATATTCATTGTACTTTTTCAAATAAAGCAATAAAATCAATGACCTCGAACTCGGGTTAATGGAATAAAAAGGAAAGAGACAAGCATTCTTCTCATTTCTTAGTGTAAAGAGCTATAGTGCGGTTTGTTCTAACAAAACATGTGCGACAAAAGCATCGCAACTCCACATGGTTCCTCAGGAGTTCCGAGAGGGAACATCGATTGCCAAGATGAACGTGGCAGTAGAGGGATAACTGAAATGCAATCAGAGTCTCAGAATCGGAATGAAAATCGCTTTTCGCAAAGTGAAAATGACTTGTTGTTAAGTTTCCTTCACGAGACTGATCGCACACTTTCGGAACCAAAAGTATCATCCCAAGATGTTGGCACTTCGGAAGAATCAACAACAAATCACAATAACAACGGGCATGTCGGTAAGTGCCACGATTTAATATTGAGCAAATTCATGTGCTAGCGCTTTCCCGAGCACAATAGTCATTAAGACACTGGACATAGGCAAGGAGGGAAGGCATAAGTAGACTTGAAGTCTAAAGTGCTGCAATTATTCCTCATCCTAAGGATGAGAAGTCAGGCGAACTCGTTTATATTTGTCGCAATATGGAGAGTAGTTAGTGTTTTGTAAATGGTGGAGGTGAATAATTGAATGAAGATGCAAATGCACACAATACAATGTATATGATAGATCGTTTACCATAAGGATATGCTGTAATTAGGATCTCATAAAGACAGCGACCTTTCACCCCTGTAGCGATTGAAACAGTTCAATCAACCCTATTTACTGGGAGGAAGAAATCAATAAAAGATACTGAACCGTGAGTGTTACAATTTGTAAAAAACATGAATGTGATGAGGGAGATGGATGTAATCACGTTAAGTTCTATTTTGGATTGATTGAATAAAAGGAGAGCTTAATTATTTAGTGGATTAGAGACTGTAGAGAGGTAGGGGGGGGGGGGGGGGGGGAAAGAG
>UZAE01001361.1:0-13676 GCA_900617975.1 Rodentolepis nana
CAGGGTGCACCACGTGGAGGTAAGTCTATTACGCACCCCAATTTGTGATTATAACCATCGAAAAATGGAAAATTTCCGACACCTTCAAAGCGTTTCAAGGTCGACGTGTCCTAACCCACTGACCGATTTCTTAACGTGTTGTGATACTAGCCTAACGTTGAGAGCTAAAATTATTTTAACAGGATAAACCATTTTGGTAGCAAGCATTTAAAATGCTTGGTGCGTTAATCAAATTAAAATTAAAAAAGTAGAAACATCTAATTTAGAGGTAACCAGCGACTGTCCGAACGTGCAAAAATTACTTGTCTAACAAATGAAAAGGATAATAAAGGTGCCTTAAATTGGTCTTAAAATGGTTGATGAATAGATGCCTTGTTGCGTTTCCTAGTCTCCTTAAGAATCCACTGCAAATCAACCTTCGAGTTTAAACTATCGATCCTAATTTAAGGGTAAGTAATCACATGCAGGAAAATAATTGTGGTCAGTAAGTCTTGGGAGAACACAAGTGCTGGAGTTTGGCCCAGCAAGGTTCCTCTTGGGAAAGTGTCAATATACAAGGAGACCATAATGACAAGTTGGAATACTGGACTTTTCTGTTGAAGTTTAAAGAGGAAAATCCTAGATAAAGTTCGTTCTTTCGTTCGAGAAGAAAGGAGCTGTCCAAGAGATTTTGGTGGACATGATATTGTCATAAAATTGGGGTGTGCGATAGACTTACCTCCAGGTGGTACACTCTGGGCAACGTATACTCATACGGCAAAAAAGTCTATTAACCGGCAATTGACTTCTCAATTCAAGCTACTATCACCCCCAACTGTATGCCATATTCTACCACTTCCACAGTAATCATCCTACCTTTTCTCTGCCTCTGTGTCTGTCTCTTTTACAACTGTAAACCACTCTTCTGTTCCCCCATCCCTCTCGACTTAGTGTTCCTTCCCCCTGTGAAGCCCGAAGTCAGCTAAAGGACTAATGATAACTATCACAACGCCTGCCATTTGAAATAAATAAATAAATATTGCAATAAAACAAATGATAAGTGGGAAAAATATGTTGGAAATAAATCTCCTTGCTGGAATCGAAAAAGGGAAATTTTACTATTGCAATGAGCTCTACTATGGTAACAAAATCTTTGTTGGTTTCAAAATAGTAAATCTTGGCCCGTTCAGGTAATAAGCCCCGCTAAAATGTTACTAATGGTGTTTTTTTCAACTTGTATAAAATGGATGTCGGTTTCCAGTTGGACTAGGGCAAAGTGGAGCTGAATCTTGAAACACGCGACCTTGAAATAGGGAGAGAATTTAAATCTACCTTCACGAGAATCAGTGTAACTATCTTCCAGTTTTCCTGATAACTATTTTCCTACAAAATGCACCTCAATTGCTCAACAATGTGAATCAAATAGTTTGATTTATGTCATTTTTATGGAAATTATATGTAGGTTTACATGGCACATATTAGCAAAAAGATTGATGATTTGAGTACTTGATTATCGGATCACCACTCCAAAGAACTCAACAGACCTCACTGAGTAAAATTGACCAAAAGATATTTGAAAAAAATGCTTTGTATATTTGCCACATTTTAGTGAATTTCTGCTCAAAGAGGGCAATCATGAGCTCGAGAATACTAAATCCAACTTTTCGATTTGTATCACAGGATGACATGGAAGATACTACTGAATTCGCTTTTTGGGAATTGTTTCTGTATGCATCTCCCTTACCACTTCTACCTCCTCATTATATTCCTTAGAAATTTGCCCGACGATCTGGTCAACGCGACAGAAGTCAATAAGATAAGTATTAACGAGCAAGTATTCGTGACATTTGGAAAGGAGGAGGCTGAAGTGTATAATTATGTTGTATCCTTTCCAACCGAGGTATCCTTCACTTTCCATTAAATAAGCCTCTCTCTGTGTTAGCTCTCAGATTTGGGCGTACGAGTCTGCTGTATTTTGTCCCGTATCTTCGAAATATTTTAACATGAAAATGATCGGTTCTGCAATTCGTGCTAACATTCTTGACTTGCATTTTTACATTAAATCAACTGGAGTTAAAATGCCTCCACTGATTTTAATCCATTTCAAGTCCATATTTTCATTTTTTTTGAAAATAAAACCTTGTTGGAAATTTTTTTCTTCGATTTTCGTCGATTGCTAAAGATACATTAAAAGAGATTGTGCTCCAAAGGATTTTCCATAATTTAATCAACAAATTTAAAATGACTATTTAAATTATGTTCAACGTTGTTTATAATTACATGTCTACTTTTATGCCTCACATGTTCAACACGTTGCGGCAATAAAACAAGGCTTTATGACAAGGAACTCAAAAGGTTTCTCTGCATTAAAATAAGTTTTTTGTGCCAACTTGAAGTGTGATTCATGGCAAAATCCGTCTTAGTACTCGAATAGGTATTGGATATCTTTTGATGAAAGTATATATTCCAAATGGCAGGCGTTTTGACAGCTATCATTAGCCCTTTAGTTGACTTCGGGCTTCACAGAAGGTAGGAGCATTAAAGTGCGAAGAAATGATAGGGAGGAAAGAAGAGCGATTCACATCAAAGTGACAAAAAGTCGAGAGGGTGGACAGAATAATGATTTAACCCTTTAGCTGACTTTGGGCTTCACAGAGAGGAGGAGGAACCCAAGAATCGATAGAGGGCACAGAGGAGTGATTCACAGATGTAAAAGAGATAGACAGACACAAAAGTAGAGAAAAAGGTAAGATATGTACTGTGAAAGGGGTCGAATATGACAAGCAGTCGGGCCATGGTAGTTTGAAGTCAGAAGTCAACTGCCGGTTAATAGATTTTTTTGTCGTATGAGTATACGTTGCCTAGGGTACACCACGTGGATGTAAGTCTATTGCACACCCCTCTTTAAATGAAAGTCTAGTATGGCGAAATCGCAACCAAAGCCACTCTCATTTGAGCCTGTTAAATGTCGTATTTTTCTTTGTATCCATGACCCGGTAATCTAAGTGCATCCAGATTGTACACCTTATGCACTTTGACCTCTCATTAAGGCATGTTTGGAAGCTGAGAATGGCCAAATTTATTGTAAATTTTCAACGAGCCTTCATCATCCACCTTGCAGTTAAAGAGCCCAGCAATAACTATTGGAATCCTGATTTTAGTGCACGAATTTGAGACAAAGTAGAATTTAATGATTTATTTGTTAAATCCGATTAGTGGTCCATTTTTAGGCGAAGCAATAATAGTAAATGCAGTTACTTTGAACGCTAAATTTTATAATTTTACAAATTTTTTTCACTATGAAGACCAATTGGACATGATTATCAATTACCCCTCTTTGGCGAAATTGATAATTTCTTTCCTTCACATTATTATTGTTTTCTCCTTCTTCCAAGCTTGAATGTCGATGATAATGAAGACGACACCCAAACACGCATTGGTAGTAAGAATTAATTAGAAGTAATCTTCTTATTAAATGTTCAGTAGTCTTTAAAGCCACACTTTCTTTATCAGACAGACTGTATAATCACTGCTACATCTAAAACGAGTTGTACTTTAAGATTTAAGTAACACATTATTGTAATAATTGTTTTTTGCTATTCAGCAAACCCAAGATTTTGAACTCCTTAATCACTCAAATGAGAATGGAGTGCAATATCAACATGATATGGGATAATAAAAAAAACGCATGCTGTGTCATATTTTTTATGTGGTAATTCAACAAAAACCGTATGAGTCCAGTGCGGGCAAATACTAATAAACAGGAAGCAGATGGTCAAATATAAACGAAAAATTAACTATTCCTTTATTTGAGTTCTGGAAGCATAGATTTATACATTTTCACTTAGTTAGAAAAATTTACAATCTGTATTTGCAAGTAACATAAACTAGTAGTTGAATTAATTATGGTTAATATGGTAGACTTACCCCTGGGGAACGTGTACTCATAAGGCAATAAAACTTATAAACCGACAGTTGACGGCAAACTACCATGGCCCGACTCTATGCCATATTCCACCTCTTCTGCAGTACTCAACTCATCTTACCTTTTCCCCCATCATTTAGTCTGTCTCTTTTACATCTGTGAAGTACTCTTCTATTTCCTCTTTCGACTTTTCGTGACATTGATGTTTCTCCCCTCTGTGGAGCCTGAAGTCAACTTAAGTGTTAATGATAACTATCATAAAGCCTGCTATTTGAAGTTAAATTGATATCGCAGACCTCATTCGACCTAACACAAGGTGAAAACCGCTGAAAATGGATAAATGGTCTAACTCTAACTCCAAAAGTACTATGCGTAATTCTTGAAATGGTCGTCTTTAGATTTGACCCGAGGGTGGTGAATGATCGTACAGTAAGAAGAGGAACCTATTGTAAAAAAACTGACAGAGTAAAGTGACTAATGCGTTTCTTGTGCCTTTCTTTTCAGTGGTAAATTTCCTTTCGAATCTTAAAAATGCTCATTGCTTACACATTCTTCCTGGAAAGAATTGAACTATTTCAAAATGTATAAATTTTCCTAGACTTAACTTTTTAGTAGGTTCATAATTCCTGTGAGTAGGTCTAAGAGCTGGCAATTTGGGCTGAGAGGCTGATGGAACAGTCAAACCTCAGTAATCCTAAGAGTAGTATCCGAGGGTAGATAACGCATGACGTGGAATCCGTTTAATGAGGTTAAGATTATGATGACGGGGTGTGCGATAGACTTACTTCCACCAGGTGCACCCTGGACAACGTATGCTTATACGGCAAAAAGTTTATAATCCGGCAGTTGACTTCTGACTTCGAACTAAAATGGCCCAACTGTATGACATTCAACCCCTTTTACAGTACTCATCTTACCTTTTCTCTGCCTTTGTGACTGTCTGACTCTTTCACATCTGTAAATCACTCCCTACTTTGATGTTTCTCTTACTCTCTATGAAGTCCGATGTCAGCTAAAGGGCTAATGATAACAATCAAAACGCCTGCCATTTGATATGAATAAATATATTTAATAACATAATTTTATTCGTGATAAGAAGTGGTTAGATTCATTAAGACTTCATTACAATACTGCATAATTGTTTAGGTATATTCAGTAATTTGATGGTGAAGATTTTAAGACCAATTTTAACAGCGCGATTAATTTGAAATTGCGGGCTGGAGTCAGAATATTCCATACTTAAATTGTGGCGTTTGGAAGTGTCTGTTATTACATAACTGCTGTGTAGCTCCAGAGGTCAAATAACTGGTTTGTGGAACCGGGAGAATATAAAATTCCATTGAAGTGGGCATTCAATTTCAATGTGGAATTCTAATTATTTTGGCTCACTTAATGGGAGACCTTTATAGTTAAGGCACATCAGCTTGTATACTTCATTTCAAAAATTTATTTAATTCCCTAATATGTGCTGGTGAAAAAATTTAAACCGGTCCCGTGTAACTTAAATTTGGCAATACATAATGATCTATATAATGACATTGTGAATTCAAATTATTTCTTCTCCAATATTTAACGAAACTTCAAATCCATATACTTTAAATTGTTGAAGTGCTAAAAATTCTCAAATGTATTACTCATATCACACGCTATAAATTATAATTAACTAGTTGTGAAGTTGTCAAGAGTTTATGGCTTAACACTTTATTGAAGTTATCACTTTTTCCTATTTTAAAAAGGAGCTAATAACAGAAAACACAAAATATAGATATATAAATAGCCAAATAAAAGAAGCGATTCATCGTTTGAATTCCTGGAACATTACTTTTGTTCGCTTAACCATGACTGAACATAATTTAAACCAACCTTGTTCTAAGAGTTGTTTGGCAGCGAACATTCTCGAACGTGCGGCTGAGATCACAAGTGTAGAGACCACTTAGCAAATCAACCAATCAAGGGTACCCAAATGACATTTAATGTCTAAGCTCCGTGCAGCGTCATCATAATCATATATTTATTTTTATCAAATGGTGAGTAATGTGGAAGTAGTCGAATATGACACAGTGGGACGATGATAGTTTGAAGTGAGAAGACAACTGCCGAGTAATAGACCTTTTTGCCGTATAAGTATACGTTAACCAGGGTGCACCACGTGGAGGTAGTCTATCGCACACCCCTTATTAAATATATAGTTATAACTATTAGATAGTAGGTGGAGTATCTATTGAGGGGGGAGATGTTAGATCAATGGAGGGCAGTAGAAATAGCAGACAGAGACGAAATAAAGAGGGCTGGAAATGGAGACGGTTGGATGGGTTCCTTATTTATAAGTTAGTAGGATGAACTGGGTTAGACGTGCTGGCTATTAGGGGTTGGGGATTATAGAGAAGGATAAGTGAGTGGTACGAACTGGGGAATCAGCATATTACAAAGATATATTTGGAATAAGGGGTGTGCAATAGACTTACCTCCACGTGCTGCACCCTGGACAACGTATATTCATACGGCATAAAAGTCTATTAACCGGCAGTTGACTACTGACTTCAAACTACCATGGCCCGACTGCTTGCCATATTCGACCCCTTTCACAGTACACATCTTACCTTTTTCTCCACCTTTGTGTCTGTCTGCCTCTTTTACATCTGTGAATCGCTCTTCTGTACCCCACCCCTCGACTTTCTTCTACTTTGATGAACCTTCCCTCTGTGTAGCCTGAAGTCAGCTAAATGGCTAATGATAGCTATCAAAACGCCTGCCATTTGAAATAATTAAATAAATATATGGAATAATAGTGTCATGGCCTATAAGCAGTGAAGTGAAAATTTCAGAGTTTAGAATATGAGCCGCAAAATGAATTTGGTTAAGTATGTATTGTATTAAAAATCGATTGGTTGATGAAATTTCTGCTTGTTAGTAATCTCCTTAGAGCGGCAACCCGCAGTTCTAATTAATGCTAAATCATTTCATGCCATTTTGGTTATTGCATTTACGAGTCTGAATGTAATATAAATCGGATTAACACCAAGAACTTCCACTTATCTTTGTCAGATTCAAGAACTCCTATCAATTAATTCAAGTGATCTAACGCTACAGAATTACTTCACATAGGTGGAGCATTTTGATTTATTAATTATTGGAAATTTTGTGAATGGGAATTTCATGGCGTTAATTAACCTTCAGACTAAATCACATGATAAGTTTAAATGTGAAAGGTGTTTATCGAGATAATATCAAAGAGTTGCCAATTACCCTTGAATGAACGGATGACTTATAAAAAATTAATTAGACAAATTAGCCGTATATCCGCATTTAGTCGATTAAAAAAGTAAAACGCTGTTACAGAAATTAAAATTGGACAAAAATCGATGTGAATAGTTTTATAATTGCTGGTTGTAAATAAGATTAGCTTGTAGCGGATTGGTACCTTAGTAAAGCCTGACTGACTCAGAAATCTCTATGGCCCCTAAGTAAAGCCTGACTGACTTAGAAATCTCTATGGCAGATTCTCCTGACTCAGAAATCTCTTTGGCAGATTCTCCTACATCTACTGGACTCCCAGAACTAGCTAATCTATTGCCCAGCTATAAAGGAAACAGACATGTAGCATGGAGCACGTTTATTCAGTGGGTATATTACGGATAAAGTGTTTACTGGAAGCAAACCAGTCATACAACATGGCGGAATTGGTAAAACAAACGAGGGCCCTTGAGCTGCTATTGGCTGCGTGCCCTTGTCCTCAATCCGTACGCGAAGTTGTACGGCCGCATCTCAAACCTATTGTGCACGCATGCGATGACGTGTCCCACAAGCTTACTAACGACAATACAACACATACAGTCGATTTTAATTAGGAAATGCGCATTAAATGGTTCGATACATTAAAATTTTGCAATTAAGTCAATCATATTTCTCAATTGTTCTCAGTTTCTTCCAAGGTAATCGTGTTGAGTCGCCGGCAATTTGAGAGTTTTTCTAAAATTTACAGCAATCGATATCGGTCAATCAGAAAATACGAGTATTTTAAAGCATACTATTTAAGACGGATGAATTTGATTAATCTCATTTTAGTATACTTAGTAATATAGTAAAATTGGAATTCCTTTGTTTAAAAAAAGCGAAATTCCCACTTTCAGATTTGAACATTCGAAAATGATTGACAGCATGGAAAGCAAATCGGAAATTTAACAAAGGGAATGAAACAGGGGCTCATTATTTGTATCGATGGTGCAGGATCTGATGTGCTCTTCTGACGTCAAGGCATGGAGGTCCACAAGTGCACACCCAGTGAGATGAATGGCCACACCCACCGGTAATGTTTGGCCAGGGGGGGAGTGGAGGAACACCCATGCTGCTTCCAGTCCTAAAAAGTACGGTGTAGACCATTTTCTACATTTTCAACAGGAGCCTATGATGAAAAGAGGGGGTGTGCGATAGACTTACCTCCACGTGGTGCACCCTGGGCAACGTATACTCATATGGTGTCCATAAACCGGCATTTGACTTCTGACTTCAAACTACCACGACCCCCCTGGTTGTCATATTCGACCCCTTTCGCAGTACTCACCTTACCTTTTTCTCTACCTTTGTGTCTGTCTGCCTCTTTTACATCTGTGAACCGCTCTTCTGTTCCCCACTCCTCGACTTTCTGCTACTTTGATGAACCTTCCCTCTGTGAAGCCCGAAGTCAGCTAAATGGCTAATGATATCTATCAAAACGCCTGCCATTTGAAATAAATAAATAAATGATGAAACGAGTGGATTAACAGTTTTTAGTTATTTACTTATCGGAAGCCCAGTGTTGACCATTCTTTTATAAGAGGCATAATTTTGGGAGCAGTTTTGACAATTTTCAAGGATTAGGTATTTGTTAATTAATTTCTAGATTTAAAAGTGGATTGCCGTTCGCCACGATTGATTGGTTTTTCATTTGTCATGATAATTATGAGTATTTGAGTGATTTAAGTCTATTTTTTGCCTTACTTCTTTCCAGTAGTAACATAAAGAAGAAATAAGTATATTTAAAACCATATAAATGCGCATATTTATTAAAATTATCTTACTCAGTATAACCAGATAAGGCGTTTGTAAATACTTGTATCTGATTCAAAATATTCTGAAAGTTTTGTTTTAATGTGTTAACATAAGTGAAATTTTACACTTACTAATACTAAAGCTAAGGGTAATTAAAAATTTGCAATATATATATATATATATATATATATATATATATATATATACGCGATACATACTTTTAAAATTATTCAAATTATAACGTTCAATTATTTCATTTCAGTATAATCTCAAAACTATTTCACTTTAAAGGCTGTTTATAACCTTTTCTTGATTATTTACCCACATATTATATGAATAACTTACAATAATAACCTTGCAAAGCCGATCAGTATTCTTCAAATGCCATTAATCGTCACCTCATATAAATCGAAATACAAAGTTCAAAGCACAGCTTTGATCCACTTATTTGTCAGATGTATATTAATTTCATCTAATTCAGTTCACACACTAATTTGAATAATGATTAATAATTCTATTAGATTAAATAAATGTAAATAATACCTATAGTATAAGTTTGAACAAATAAATCCGCTAATAGTATTTTATGTTTCTAATGTTTACTGATCGCAGTTAGTAAGGATATCGACAGAATGACAGAAACAAAACTCAACATTTAAATTTTATAATGGGTAAACCCTATTGAGCTGTGGCAAGGTTTACTGATAAATGACATATTTCTGCTGCATTAGCATTTAAAAAATGTGAGTAAGACTAGCCATTCTACCAAGTACACCAATCAGTAAACATCTAGAGACGATGCACGGTATTTAATTTTCATTACTTAAAGCGGTGAACTAACCAATAAGAAAACTTTGCTAAATTTAAAATTAAAGATCCGCCACTTTGGTGCTCTGGTTTTATATCAATTATCCTCTCTTTTCTCCTCATTTGTTTTAGTGCTTTCCCATTCCATTGACGATCCCACGATAGGTGGGCTATAACATTAAAATAAGTCAAAAATGTTTCTGTTAAGTAGACGGTAGGCCATAGCTCAGGTGCAAAGAAACTGATCTAACCTTTTCTAATCAGGTGGCAAATTGAACTGATTTGTTGACAAATTCAAGTGCCGAGAGGGATCAGACGACGTGGTTTGCGCGCGCGTATGAGTCACCGCACTCAACTCTCACTCTCAACTCGAGTAAGTGATCGGCAGAAGACACTAAACTCATGACTGGCATGTTGTTTCATTAAGAACGCAAAAAAGAGTGCAGTTTTGTTTACTTAGGTGGGAGTGAGGCTACAATCTCATTGCCATTCGTCATTCGTTACGAGATTACATTCAATTATGCGCGCGCATAAACTACTGTTTAAAATGCAACTATTGAATTGAAGAAAGAATATTATGCAAGACGTGCCTAAAGTTTGTTTGATTTTCGAAATTGAATTTGAGATTCGCATTTTAATAGTTAATCTGAAAGATTAATCCGTGCATTGGAGTACAAATGTCAAGATCTAATTTTACTAAGTAAGCTTTTGCTTAAAGATCCAGAGCACATGTAAGACTAATCTAAAGATCTGAAAAGTTGTGAAGTCTATCCAAGCGTTTCACACCTCAAATTAACAAGGAGACAGACTGATATGGTAATGCCAGAAGTATCTCTCCTATTATAATAGTGATCCGTCAACAGCCTTATGCCAAAGAATTAATTAAATAGAGAAAGCCAAATAAAATAGTGTGACGTCATTAAACAAAGCTATCGATTAAATGAGGAAAGTTGAGAATTGGTTCAGTGTGAAGTAATACATGAACATTTAAATTTAGGAGGAAAATTCAAACACTTTAATGTCAACATAAATTGACCATCGGCGAACATATTTTTCGCTCATGGCAACGGTGGGTAATTTACACATTCAAATAGTGAGCTAATACTATACACCCGATCACCTAAGTTGGTTCATTAAAGGATTAGTTGGGACATTGTGAAATCAGGGTATCATTGATTTATCAATATCTTTCATCTGAATTTTATTTATTTTGCAATACGCAAACATACCAAAGCTCATTTTTTAAGATTTCATAAATGAATCTTCCGCCAATACATTTGAAACTTATTAAAATATTATTTTATCGAATGGCTAGTTGGTACTCAGTGACTTATACGCTATTTCATAAAACCAAGATTTCTGGAACAAGATTTACGGGCAATTAATTAAAAGAGATTATTTGTATGACGTTTTAGAAATGGATTTCCTACCAGGCATGACCTGTCATATACCATTCCAACTATATTTTAATCCGTGGTAAGGTGCATTCAAGTACTTGAAATTAATTGTTCTTTCGAAGACAATTGACGATTGGCTTCATCTTAAGGTGGGAAATTTTGAGCAGACTAAAATATTTTTTAAATGATAATGGTGAACTTATAAATGGAAATTATTAACGATTAATCAGAAATAAATTTCAAATCAATGTGTGGAAAAATCATAATCTTCCATCAACAAGTAGCTTTGGAACAAAGTAAATGTACAAAAAAAACTGATTTTTAATTATTATTAATAACTTTAAATTACTCCTTAGCAGATGCAGATTTTTCATGTAAGTAAAATGCGTTAAATCAGCAGTAGATTCACCTTTCAAATTTCATGCAATAAAATATGGAATTTTTTTATTAGTTAATTGAATTAAAACTTATTCGCTCATAACTCACGAGGAAAAAATATTGGTTGCGCATTGTAACTTGTTCCATTGAATGGCTATGTAAAGTTAGGGGACCTTAAAGATTTCCAGATTTGCGAATTTTTCATTCTCAGTTGATTATTTCTTGTTATTAACTGGATTTCATAAAAGAACTGGTGAATACTGAACCCTTCTCTTTGAAAAGCACATTTAGTGCAGCCATTGTTCACTTGTCTAAAAAGTTGAGATGGTTTCTCATCTCCCTCCTTAATTCTATTGTAGCAGTTGAGCCCATTTTAATAGGTATTGACAACAATAAATGCAATTCATCACCTTGTTATTCCTATGGGAGTAAATGCCTCGTGCCATTATATTTGAGAATTATACAATTAAAGAAAAAATAGGTATAAATTCAGGGACTTTTAATTTATAAGGCTAAATGAATGATTCCATTTCAGTACTTTAGTTAAATTTGCTTGCGTATTTGCGCCACGTCATGCTGGTTAATCGTCACAGCGACTCAAATAGAAAAGAAGGTCTTTTTTGATCTGTTGCGCTTGTGATAAATATTACGTATCAATCTCCACTGTGAGAAAATTCAAAGATATTTCATTTTGCGCTTGTGCAATGACCATTCAATTAATTGTTAATGTTTAAATTAGTAGAAACTGCGCACACTACGAAAGTTCAGCGATTTTCAACTTAATATTAAAGCACGCAAATCGTAATAAAGACGAAAGGCAAAATAAACCAATTGGAATTAAGCGAAATAAATAAATTGGATACAAGTGAAAGAAAAAATGGATAATTTCTGGATTGAATGCTCAAAAGACAATTCAAGACATTAGTTTAACTTTTTGCAACAAATCAATTTATGTAATTCAATATCAAATAGAATTCAGCAATTTGGGAGTCAACATTTTTTTACCAAATGGCCAAGGCAATAGCATATTCTTATCTAAATTAGAACTAAAGTTATTACTAGATTTTGTCAAAAATTAAAAATAATGGATTTTTTTATAATAAAAGTCCAAGGTGAAAAACAGCTTGTTGAAATATCAATGTATCGAGTTTTGTATTAATAAATAATAACACATTTTGAAAAATCCTTTATTTCATAAAAATATTCTGTATTGATATAAAATAAAAAGAAGTCTTTGGGGATTCAAATTATATGTGTAATTGTTAGTTTCGTGACTGAGATTCAGAGACCCAAATAATATTTTGACTTTTAATCAAAATCAAAAATTATAATTATAATATATTATATATAATTTATAATATAATTATATAATGATAAAGTTATAATGTGAAAATTGAGTTAGAAAACGTAATTGGCTATATTAAATGAAAACGTTCACACAAAATATTTGCTAACAACTAAGCTGTTGATATTTGCTTGCTTTCTTATGATAATTTCAATTTAAGATCAAGAGTTCCAAAAAGACCTGCTCTGTATCACCATAGGCTTAAAAATGGTTCCTTTATAAACATTTAATTTCAAATCTAACCGCTCCCACCACTATCTATTAGTGTGTTCAACTCACACAAACTCTAAACATGACATATTATTAAATAAATATTCATGAGTTTAATCTGTAAGTTGGTCAAATGCTTTGAAAAGCAATTCAAACTATTCTGTTTGTCCTATAAGGTTGATTAAAACTTTTTCTTCAATTTTACTAGAGAGATTTATTCAAAAATTTATTCAATTTATGATAACCAGAGCATATGAACTTGAGAGCCTTCAATTTCATTTTGAAATGATTTTTTCGCTTTCCTGTTTGCAGTGATGGGAAAGAAGGTCACAAGATATCCGGGGCGGGGAATGGGCAGAGCCAAGTGATTTGAACTGGATTTTACTACCTTGAAATTTACCAAAAATTTCTTTCAAATGGCAGACGTTTTGATAATTATCATTAGCAGTTTAGCTGACTTCGGGCTTCACAGAGGGGAGAAATAACCAAGTGAGAAAAAGTCGAGAGGAGGAACAGAAGAGGGATTCACAGATGTAAGAGAGACAGACAGATATTGTGGTAGAGAAAAGGTGAGTACTGTGAAAGTGGTCGAATATGACATGCATTG
>UZAE01001362.1:0-13675 GCA_900617975.1 Rodentolepis nana
AAAAGTTTCGAAGGCCACTGTCCCCAATTGAGCCACTCATGGCCACTTAAACGGTTCCATGGCATTTCTCTTATTTGCTTAATTTTTTCCCCTTTTCATTCTAATTATGATTGGTTGAGAGATGAACTGAACCTGACGGCCAGGACAGACTTGAAATAAAAAAATTTCCCATTCTAAGGGATTTTGGCGAGCAATTTTAGGCAGCTAAATATAGTCCAACCCCGTTTTCAGACATCACTAACGCTGAAAGTTAGCTAATAACATCATTAAGCAAAGGCTTTTTATCTTACAGAACAGCGAAATATATTTATTTATTTATTTCAAATGGCAGGCGTTTTGATAGATATCATTAGCCATTTAGCTGACTTCGGGCTTCACAGAGGGAAGGTTCATCAAAGTAGCAGAAAGTCGAGGGGTGGGGAACAGAAGAGCGATTCACAGATGTAAAAGAGGTAGACAGACACAAAGGTAGAGAAATAGGTGAGGTGAGTACTGTGAAAAGGGTCGAATATGACAACCAGGGGGGTCGTGGTAGTTTGAAGTCAGAAGTCAAATGCCTGTTAATAGACTTTTTTGCCGTATGAGCATACGTTGCCCAGGGTGCACCACGTGGAGGTAAGTCTATCGCACACCCCCAGCGAAATATATAGTCATGTTAAACTTGCTGTAATTTTTGCAGCTGCTCTACTCAGAAACACTCCTAATTTACAATAGAACAAACTTAGTAAAGTGAACATTTAAAGATACTAGAATACAGAAGTTTGTTCATAAAATATTTATAACAAATGGCAGGCTTTATGTTAGCTATCAGTAGTCCATTAGTTGACTTCGAGCTTCATAGAGGGAAAGAATATCAAAGTCACAAATAGTGGAGAGGGGGGAACAGAAGAGTGGCTTTCAGACGCAAAAGATACAGACGCAAAGATAGAGAAAAAGGTAAGGTAAGGTGAGTATTGTGAAAGTGGTGGAATATGACATAGAGTCGGATCATGGTAGTTTGATGTCAGAAGTCAACTGCCGGTTTATAGACTTTTTACCGTATGCGAATACATTGCTCAGCGTGTATTAAGTAGAGGTCAGTCCATCGATCATCCTATGTATGCATGTATTAGCTGTTGCATATTAAATTGTAATATCTTCAAAAGCATGCTTACTACCAGTATAATTTGTCACTAGTCTCCATATCAGTTGACTTAGATACGAATAACTGAAGGAGCGACAGATTACAGAATTGGTTTTATTTTCTAAATGAACATGATTGGTTAACATTTTCAAAAAATCTGCCTATCACAAAAATTAAATCTATTTTGGGAGAAAGCAAGCCTATAAATTCTTTTGAACAGAATTGAAACGCTAATTTGGCACTTTATAAATGAAAAAACAAAATACTATCCTATGTCAGGCTGAGTTTCGAAATTAAACAAAATTCGTTGGAAGGGTTATTATTTTTCAATCATAGATCTTTCATTACTATCAAACAACTATGATGATCTCACTAAAACATTAAGCATAATGTCAGGAGAATTAAAACAAAGGCAATATACACAGTAAGAATTACAGAGTAGATGCTTCTTGAATTCATTAACGTGGGAAGTGGTTTCGTTGAAAAAATTTTTTCCTCAACTTCGGTTAGATGACAATTTAGATAATTATGTTGATATTATTCTTCAATTGGATTCAATTACTGATTCTGCTTTTAAGTCAAATCGATTCTCTTATGTTCATTCGCCTTCTACATTTCTCTAATTTTCTACTCGCTTTCACTTACGTCAAATGAAAATAGACAAGACACCGAAACTATGATTAAATAAAATCAAGTAAAGGCTTTCCAAATTGTCATTCTCAATGCTTCTACTCAATAAAATAGTCTTCAATAAAGTGAATCTTTTGAGCCGGATCTTGATGAGAAAGGAAAAAGAGTTCTGTTTACTTCATTGCCTGAAGTGAGATCTGTTAAAGTATATTTGTAGGTCCTTCGAAATATCAGATAAATATATCTTTTTAATCGGAGACACAATCAGATGAGTATGTCAATAAACTCTTGCATGCGCAATCGAGTTATTAAATTAGTCTGATTCATCAAAAAATGTAAAAATTCGAAATTCTATACGCCTTAGTAAGGGGACTTGAAATGCTACAAGATTTGAATTCAACTAGCAAGTGAAAACAGCACCATTAGCTCAATAAGTTTTTTGCGGAAATAGTTTCATTTTTTATAACTGGCTACCACACTAAAGATCATTTAGTTGCAGCAAATGATGTAATTTTCATTTAGTCTTCAAAAATTATGTTATCATCAAATCACTTGATCGATATTTCGTGGCAGAAACCGTTTCCAAATGGAAAATAATGAAGAACATATTAATAAAATATACACAAGACTTGTTTAATTGTGACTATAAAATCTTTTATAGTAGATATAAATAATTAGACGCCATTTACTCAAGTAAAGTTAAAAATGTGTATTAAAAATTACAGCACATTATATAACCTTGAAAAATTAAGAATAAACTCGCCAAAGTTTCTATCACAATATAATAGTTCTAGATATATGAATTCGTTAAAAAAGCTTTTAGCTGTTTCATTTTGCATAATAGGTTTCCCCCCTTTAAAACACTCTGCAGAACCGAATTGATCTATTTAATGAAGAAGGATAAAAAATTTAAATCTCAATTTTTGATATATTACTTCAACTTGTATTAGTGGAGCTTTGTGCCAATAATGTTACTTACCCATTATCATACGTAATTTACTCTCAGAGAAAAATTCAAAATATGTCGAGCCTAATACACTCTCAAAGCTAAAAATGTGGCAAAACTACCTCCAGTAAGTTATAAAAATGTAGAAATTGCATCGACTTCGTTAAACTTTAACAAATACTGCCATGTAATGCTACAGGAGGGTTCAAATGCACAATTGTCCACGAAATGGCGCTTACAAGTTAATACCACCTTTAATCCACACTTTTGCTGCAACAAATTTTAACTTCAATTAGTATCAATTTGCAAACTATGGTGACCTATTTAAATTGTTGGAAAGAACGCCATTGATATGAATGTAATGATTTTGTGAATAGAATATAAATTAGGCAAAAATTAATTTATATTCAATATCACCTGTTCTGTTGTTTAAAGTGGAATTAACTTAACTGTCGTAAATGGTATTCAAGCTCCAAATTCAAAATCAATTCTTTTCGCTTGAAAAGTAATAATAAAAGAGAGAAAATTTTGGAATAATTGATCAGATTTTATTGCTTTGCGCACACAATGAAAATAATTTGTTCCTTGAATTATATTAAATGTTTTACCTTTAGCAAATGCTTTGCTTCCCATCTATCGAGTTAAATTTATCACTATTGTAATAAATTAAACCAGTGGTTTGTTTTATTATTATTGTTAGTTTAGCGCAAGTTAATTACCTGGATAATATGCTAGCTTTTCACTTTTAAAATTTTGCTAACTGTAATTGTCATAAAACTGGAAGGAAACCGAGATGGTGGCGGAATCATCTTGGAAAATCTAGTTGACTGTAGAACGTTAACTTTATATGGATATATTTAGTTTCGTACTATTAGTACACCGGTCTTTTGAAATGGTTAAAGTTGAAGGGTATAAAGACCATTAGAAATTCAATAACAACTTCCAACCCTTGAAAGATGTCATTTTCAGCATTGTTGTCAGATCCGACTGAGAATAAGAAAACTGAGAATTATTAAAGCATGGTTCTGGGAGACTAGCTAGATGTAGGGGAATCTGCCATAGAGATTTCTGAGTCAGTCAGGCTTTACTAAGTTAGCAATCCACTACATATCATAGGCAAAATAAAAGAGACAATGGGATATAAAAAGAAGTTAATTTATATTCGAATTACAATTAAACTTAGCTGCGCTTAGGCAGAAAAGTATACTATTTCAGCTAAAAATTCACAAAAATTAAATACGTTTTAATTACCACTCACCAATTTTATTTGTTAGACTGCTAGCATTAACAGAGACTTTTAATCGAACCTCAATGCCCACTCTTTGGCTGGCATCAGCCAAGCCCATAAATTGAATGGAAAATAATTTAGAGACAGGCCATTCCAAGCTTATTCTTATACAAATTTTAACTTCTAGTAGCTATATTTTATCATTCTAAACGATAATTCTCCGACTTACATTATTTGGTAAAAATTAATTATCATTTAACTCATTCACTAAATATTTATTATTATGCAAATTTGCTAATTGCTTGCAAAAACTAGTTAGAGTTGCCTCTAATATGTCCATTCATAATATTTAATCACTAACTTAATCCGATAGGGGAATGCTTATGAAGAACTGGAGGAAATTTCAAAGTGCTTGGCATTAATCAATTTTGGATTCGATCCGCTAAATTGAACAACTCTTACTCCAATATTATGAGGTTGAGATTCCCCACTTGGTTGCAGCTAATTTTTGTCATGAATGTTCTCGGATTTTGAACAAGATTTTTAGTGCTCTGAAGATCAGTCTCGTTATTTTCAATTCTATTTTATATCCAACTTTTGTGACGTAAATAGTATCTAAGATGATATTTTATTTAAGACTGGTATTTGTTTTATTCCTCTCAGGTCAATCACTTTTTCTAACCCTCAGTTTTATTGATTTATAAAAGAACTTGAAATTCCATTTTACTCTCGATGTCGATTAAATTTACATTGGCTTCTTTCCTTAATCTGTGACAATATTTTTTGTCGTTCTCGAAAAATTCGTGCAAATATTTATCGATAAAGTTATTTCTACTTTCAGTTATATAAATTCAAGACTACCAGTGGTATACCAGCCTACGCATCTGTAAATAATTTGTCCCACGTCCAATTCCTCGAGATTAAGTTAAGTGGTTTGAAATAGATACTTCTTCATGGAGTCTTAGTTAGTGTTATATGAAAGTGAAACCAGATGTCAAATATACTTTGAGATTTATTGTAGCAATATAATTTGCCATGTATTTATTTCTTCAATGGGAAAGTAGCAAATTGGATTAATTTCAATTATTTCATTAGGTAAATTTAATAAGGGACACTCTGATTCAAAAGTTCATTATGTCTGAAATTCCTGTGACCTTGAGATCAGTGATCCTTTGATCGTCGAAATGAAAATGATCGCAATTTAGGGTAAAGTAAAGGTCGAATGCGCACGATTTTGTTCTACGTAATTATGCAATTAAATTTTTTTATTTAAGATTTAACTAAACGCAATTTGCACATGCGCATCATTTCAGTGGTTAAACCTTATTAAACACCGTTTTAATTAGCAAAATAACCGATTAATTTGCGACTTAATGAAAGAAAATCCCTTGCTATCGATATTTGACAAGTGCAAATGATTTGAGCTTTTTCTCGTTTCAATTTTAAGTTTTATTTGCCCTTGGAGTTTATGATTCTCGGCAAAGTTGTTAGCACTCCAGAATGATGTATGGTCTCACACCTAGGGAATCTTGGGAAAAAAACAATGAAACGCTCGGCTGACGACCACCTGTGAATGCTTGCAGCAAAACCAAAGCTTTTGCTCTATTAAAAGGACTTAAATCATCTAAAATGCGTTTGCTCCGCCCCACATAAAATTTATTGAGCATTAAATCAGCGTTGATTGAAATTTCATCAGGCAGAAATATAGATATTATGTGGTTTGTCGTTGCGAAATTGGAACTGAAATGGTTTAAGTTCCTGAATAAGGAAGTGGCTTGAAAAGAGAACCTTAATCGAGTCACGTTTTCGTATTTTCACTTTTCAAAACTCACACTTTATAAATCCCACCTCCACCACTTTTCACTTTATTTTTTCTCCATCAACGTAGCGTAACAGAGAAGGCTTACTCAAACTAAACTCTGGTAGTGGTCGTACGTTTACACGTCGAACACGCATGACAGTATTTTTTAATATATCACACCTTGACGATTTGTAGATTTACTTAACTTGCTGGTTGGTTAAATGCCTTAAAAGCATATATTCAAAACAGAGAGATTCGTATTCGCCATAGAAATTTTCTATTTCAAATACTTTTATAATTAATATAATCTTGCCCAAACGTAGATATGTATTTTGTAATGGGCCTATTCTTGTCAATTAGTAAATATATCGGCGTTATTCAGCACATTCAATTAAATTAAAAATTGAATTAGTCCGATCTTGAAGAGAACTTTTGACAATTGAACGGCATCATCTATTTACAAAAATGAGAAATCAAAAAGAAATAAAATCTAATTTAAAACTTATTCAAATATGCCTTTAACTGTTTATGAAAAGGTTCATCACGGATTCTTTTTTCTGACTCTTTGATGCTCTTTTAACAATATATTTTTTAATCAGATTAACTTATCTAAATTTCAATATTTCTTGTCTGAATAGTTGAAAGTGTCGTATTTTCCAGTTATAAGAGAAATGTCTAGAGCTCAAAGAGATGTTATCAGCCTTTTTTGATCAAATGTATCGACATAACGTTGTTTCCTTTGTAAGTTGAAGTAGAGAAAGAAATCACACGTAATTGTATTATGACGAGGGGTGTGCGATAGACTACCCCCTCCCCCCAGTGCAAAAAGCCTATAAACTAACAGCTGACTTCTGACTTCAAACAACCATAACCCCACTGTATGCCATATTCGACCACTTCCATAGTACTCATCTTACGTTTTCTCTGCC
Source organism: Rodentolepis nana (assembly GCA_900617975.1). Taxonomy (NCBI): domain Eukaryota; kingdom Metazoa; phylum Platyhelminthes; class Cestoda; order Cyclophyllidea; family Hymenolepididae; genus Rodentolepis; species Rodentolepis nana. The sequence goes on from UZAE01001362.1 coordinate 6,658, forward strand.
TTTGTATTGGACTATCTTTTTACATCCATGAAACACTCTTCTGTTACCCCCTCTCGACTTTTTGTACCTTTGATGTTCCTCATCCCTGTGAAGCACAAAGTCCTCTAAAAGGATAATGATGACTAGCAAAACGCTTACCATTTGATATAAATATTATGACGTAGTAAATTAGGATTGCATCTATTTACTTTCATTTATTATACTCGTTGTTATTCTACGCTACTAATATATTCTAAACTAAGTAATGGATGTGACATTCATAGGTGAACAAAATTTATTGATTTTTGAAAATATCTACTCGTAATAGAATATAAGGAGATCTGTACACCCTCAGAATATTTGAAATCTGTAATTGAAAGAAACCTACCTTAAACAAATTGAAGAGGAAAGTTTCTAGAGCACAATTTATTGTAGATAAAAGGGGCAAAAAATCGGTTTTAATTTCTTATTTTCTTTCTTAACCTTCAAAAATGCCAATTTACACAAAATCAATCAAATTTTTCCAACATCACTATATATATATATAAGTATTTTTCATGAAGTATCGTTAGGATCTACTATATTACCGTTGCAATTTTCAAATTTTGTTTCTTGAAGTAACGTTTATTGAAAATATCAAAGTAGGAATTATAAAATTAAGGTTCCGGAATTTTCCTTTGGAGGAGGGGAGGGGAGTAGAAACGACATTTCACTTGTCGTCTAGTTTTTGACAGACACCTAATTTGAAGCACGGAAATAATTGGTACTTAAATATTTCACTATTTGCCTGTCATTAACTGGCAGATCTGGTAAAATTCAATTCGCTGCAAAACAAATGTTTTAACATATTTTGGGCAGAATAAAGATGAATCCAATAAATTTCAAATAAGTTAGATAATTTTGCCCTGACTTTGAAGCCATCTTTAATATACATTAATTAAAAATGATAATTTATCACATGATGACGTTTCTTGCAAATTTTCTTACTTAAACGTCACTTCTCGTTTGAAATTCAGTCAATTTTAGTTACCTAAGCCATGTTGGGTTTGGAGTTTATGAGTCAGTTCTGCCCTGAACTTCCATAATTTCTGATAGATGAAATAAGAGAGCCTTGAGAGTTAATGCCAACTAATATTGACCACGAATATCCACCGAAATTCCGTGTCATGGGGGACTTGCAACTATATTACATGTTTCTATGGCATTTATCAATTTGTTCAAATCACCCAAAGAGTAAGTGAATGTGTACTCATTTCTTTTTCAATTTAACATCAACTTTTATTATTTACTTGTTAAAATGGATATTTTATCGATTAATATTATTATTAATAGAGTTAAATGGACATTCGTTAGAAATTGTGAATACCACTCAATCTACTGCTTCCAAAAATCATATTTTACTTCAGAAACAGCCTGGAAAATGAAAAATAAACAAATTCGGTCAATTTTTAGGGACATGAATGACTCTAGATTAGGATAGAGGAATATAGACTTTTGATTTGGGAAAAAGGCTGGTTCGCAAAATCAATATTTAAGTGATATTCATCAAAATAAAATCTAATGACAATCCCTTTTCATTATTTCTCAAACATTTGGAAAAAAGAATGTTCTATTTGTTTGTAATTTTCGTCTTTTCTCACTTATCGGAAGTCCTTTAAGCGAGGCATTTCGACGTGACCTCACACATTGTGACATTTTTCCGATTCTCACAAACGTGAAAGCTCGAAGTACTAGTAAGGACAATTTGATTTCCTTTAAACTGCGAAAGAAATCGGGACTCAACGATAAGTCGTAAGGACAAGGCTAACAGCGCTTGATTTGTCTAACATTTGACGTAATTTGCGAAGTTAAAAGAGTATTTAAGCTTGCGATTTCCAGCCTTTCATCGTAAAAAAAACACTTTCAAACTCCATCAAAATGAAGTGAGTTGACTAAATCAGACTCCTTTTAAATTTTCTTCAAAGGTTCAACCGAGCCTCAAATCTTACTTTCTGGATTATGGATACTTAAGTCGCACGCAGGCTCTAGATATTCCTTGTTGAAAACTTTTTCAATTTAAAATTTAAATTTATTTGACTTAATTACTAATTCTTTCATTTTTAGCGGTTGTTGTGGTTGCAGTCCTTCTGGTTTTTGCGGTCATAGCGGATGCTGTGGCGGTGGCTACGGCATGGGCGGTTGTGGATGCGGTTGTGGACAATTTGGTGGCTGTGGTGGCTGCTGTGGAGGTTGTGGTGGCTGCGGTGGCTGTGGTGGTGGCTGCGGGTAAGGCCGTTTCAAATTGACTTTTTTAAAAAACCTCCTTTGAGTTGACAAAATGGTGCCAAGATTTGTCTTTTTTTTCATTATCTATCTAAGGTCGTTATTTACAAACTCTGTCTGTCATTTACTACAAATATGAAATTTGTTTTAAAATCCTACTATTACCATATATGTTTACAATCAACAGATTGAAACATTTACCGGATATGATTGTGAAAATTTTGTAATCTAAAATGTATTTCGGTAATAATGTCAGAAACGACGTCACACCTCGAAAGACACTTTAGGATCTAAATAACTCTCAACATTATTTTAAGTCCATTTTTCTAAATCACAATTAACCAATTCATTATAAGTTTTGTTGTGTTTGTTTGCTGATGAGCTAATGTTAAATAAAGTATGCTTAAGTTTTACTAAAATTTCATGCCAGCTCAAATGAAAGTTCTCTGTTCACAAATTCCCTAATGGCAAAGATGTCATCATTCTGCTGATTTATGATACTTATTACGTTCTACATAGATGTTGTTGTCGCCCAACCTGCGGCTGTGGATGTGGTATTCATGTCGGTTGTGGACCACGTCTCTACAATTGTGGAAGAACCAACTGCTGTGGATGTTGCTGTTAGATTTCCGGTAAATTCCTAAGACATGTTTTAATTTATTCGTAAAATGACTTTTAAACTTAAAATCAAATTTTAGATTCATAAAAATAAATAATTTAGTGGTAATTAACGTAAATATTTATCGAATCACATCTATATTATTTAAATTTAAAACAAAATTTACTCATTACTCTTTTATTTTATTTTAGAAGACTTCGGCAGCAATTAGTAACACCAAATTATGAAATCTATCCAATAAAATGTTATATTAGATCATATCCTGTGTTTTAATCAAATTGGGGGGATTGAAAATATATGCAACTAGTTGGCGTACTAGTTGAATTTGATTCAAAACTATACAGTACTCTGCTAATTAAAGATTCCCTCTCATCTCTGCTATACTAATTTGTACACATTAAATGTACATCTACTTGCGCAATCACTGAAATAAATTAATTAACTGGGTAGATTCCATCCTGCGTACGTAAATAATATCGCAAAAGTAAGCTGTGAATATCGGGGTCTGGCATTTGCTGAAATAAAGGCGAATTTTCCAACGGGAAATGACCTCTTAGAAAACCTCGCAAAACTTGTGTCATAAGATTCAATAAGGTAAGCTTCCTTGATTCTGCCTCTACTTTTCTTTGATCCCGCTCGTTTATTACTTCTTGATTTAACTTTTATTCGGCGTCAGTTACTTCCCCAGATCGAAATAAATAAATTAAACAAAAGCAAGATTACGACTACTGCTTATACTAATAATAACTATTCTTTTGGATTAAAACACGTTCATATCAGGTTATATTGAAGCAAAGGGCAAACTTGTCAGTGGTTATTAGCAGTTTTGATAAAATAATAATTACCACCAAAAAGCCATGAAACATAAATGGGATTAGAGAATATTGTGATAGTTGTAAGAATACTACTTTTTTGTTAAAGGCGGTTCAGTTAAAATAATAGAGAAGTTTGAAATAACTTTAAAATAGCTTTATATAGTCTTGATTTTTGGAATTATGTGTTACGAGCTTCAATTATTGAGATCTGCATAAACAAGAAAGATTCAATTTTTTAAAGCAATGTGGTTAAATTTCTTTTAACTTTAAAGTCATCTTGCTATGATTATAAACAGCCATTTCTTAACCAGATGCCGATGAAGACCAATTATAGTGGAATTATTTAAATTGCTTTCTTAGCTAAATTTTTAGTATATGCTTTAACGATATTTCTGTAAATACTTTGGTATAATGAAATTAACTTAACTAACGTGTATTGAAGAATCATTTAGTCTTTAGCATTGGAATTTATTTCTAAACAATTTCGAAGGGAAACAAGTCCGAAGTTTTTAATCTACTAATTTAAATTCGTCTTTTTCGGTTTGAGATTCAGTACCTTAAATCGTGAGAGGTTTAAATTGAATAGACAATGCTAGCTACCTCGACCTACCGCATTCCTGCGCCCAGTGGGAACTTTCTTATTTGATCCCTACAGCTTTCATTCACTTCTGTTAGCATTTCCACTGTTATGTGCTCTATTACTTCTTTAACAAACTAATCATGGTTATTATTCAATAGACGCGCGTCAACTAGTAAAGTGCAAACTCATAAACCCTATTTAAGCACACAGCCAATTCATTACGCTGCCGACTAAATCTTAGCTGAACCATGATTAAGGTGTTCATTTGGAAATTCTACTAAAGAAAGGGATTTCTTGATTTAATTCCATAAAATTATTGTATTTTTAGTATTAATTGCATTGCCGCTATGCAAAAACTCAAAAGTTAACTTCAAAAAGCATCGTCTTTTTAAAGGATGAAAAGTTTTCATTGTAATATGAATGGCCGTTCATACCAATTGGAACTCTCTCTTATTATAAAATTAAAACGAAACTGAGATTTAGTATAAATATTTATTGGTAATGAAATCAAAAAATAACTATAAATGATATTTTAACAAGCACGCCATTACAAAGTATACTAGGATTGCAGAAAACTGGATCACATACTGAAATAATTTGACAATGAAAAGAATCGTTTTTTGCACATTAATTATTAATTAATTAATTAATTCTTTGGCATTATTAAAAAACAGATTCACTGTTGCTGTTCTTTGTATTGATTCACTTTAATAATTCCATTCAAGAGAAAAGAAATGGTTTTTTTAAAAGTAATTTACAGAAATAAGTGCAATTTTAAATACTCAAAAATTGGCATAAGCTTGTCTCAAACATTTTAGTCTCCACTTCAAATTTTACTTTAATTTCACTGTAATTCTATGCGAAGATTTCTGACATAGAATAAGAAAATTAAAAAAAATGCATAGCTTACTGCTTGTCGTAAAATCTTATATTGCAAACCAGACATTTCAAGGCCATAGAACTTTAGATGAATGATTGAGCATATATTTTGGAAGTTTGCTTACAGTAAAAGTAGTTACTGTTAACAAACTTTGGTTTTAATGGTCAATGAGTTGAATGTCAGTGGAATTGCATAAGGCATAAGTATTGGGTTTTGATGAAATGCTCGGCCATACACAAATATATACTCTTATGGCTAACGGGACAAAGAAGGATAATAGTAAAGCATCCCACATTATCTCAGAAACTGTGGAGTTCACTTCAACTATCACATTTCTATGATTCTCACACAATAAATGGAAAATAAAAGACGATTCTTAGACGATCTTTTTGAGAGTAGAGAGAAAGTTCGGGGATAAGGTGTGAGGAATGTAACTAACTATGCAAATGTTGGCCTGTATTGGGGCGAAAGACACTTTTACGCGGAACAATAGCAGTCAAAGAGCCTAAAATTGTCAAGAGACAAAGCTGTGGGCTTGAGATAGTGCGCCTGAATTCATTCACTAAAATTTAAGGGCTGAGTCATCGCCATAGTGATGCTCCCGAAGCATTTTGGAATTATGGCTTGCGCAACCTCCTCTTCATTCACTCTAATGCGTTTAAAAATTGTAGTGTGAAGGTCATATCCAAACTTGATACATTTCGCAAAATTGATCAGAATCTAATTTGTTCTTAATGAATAACTTTACTGTGCGGAATTCTTCAATCTTTTAATATCTCCTAGATATGCCCGCATTTCGCATTCTGACATAAACAATTATGCAACTATGCATACATTTTTATTTCAACCAATTAGCCAAACTAAGTTAAAACCTAAATGTAACCATTACCGAAGTTGATGTTTATTTGAACTAATAGTTTGAATAATTTGAGATGTAAGATTTGAGACTTACAAGTAGAATTTTCTCTTCTTTTTATATTATTTCTGGCTTTTAAGGTGACACTCCCTCATAGAAAGTAACTTTGAAAATTATTTATGTACTGAGCTAAGCTATATCATTTTCAGCCCTCAGCTCACCGTCCTCTAATATATTTGCTTGTAAAAAGTCATTATTATTATTTTATCAAGACTACGTACCGGACACGATTGCTTGGCAAAACACCTTCACAGATTGGGAGTATACACTCAACCCACATGCCCTCTATGTAACCTAAGGAGGAAATGGAGAAGACCCACCTGATTCGGTGTCTAGCGGAGGAAATGGTGATGACCCACCTGATTCGGTGTCCAGCTCTAAAGACAACGGGAGATCAACCCACATGCCCTCTATGTAACCTACAGGAGGAAATGAAACCCACATGCCCCCTATGTAACCTACAGGAGGAAATGGTAGAAGACCCACCTGATTCGATGTCCAGCCCTAAAGACACGACGGAAAGCCAGAGATACTGGGAAGCAAAAAGACAGCTAATGAATTGCTATTAATTAACTGCTATATATGTCTGCTATTAATTAACTGCTATAAATGTGCCCCTCCCCCTCTTGGGGGAAGCTGAAGTCAAAGATTAAGACCCCTCCCCTCTTGGGGGAAGCTGAAGTCAAAAATTAAGGGCTAAGTAAATATCATAAAGCCTGCCATTTGAAATAAATTTTTTTAAGATAAATATCATAAAGCCTGCCATTTGAAATAATAATAATAATTATTTTATCAATTGGCAGGCTTTATGATATTTATCATTAGCCCCTTAGTTGACATCGGCCTTCACAAAGGGGGGGGGGAAGGATAACCAATAGAAGTTCATCGGTTGACCTCTGACTTCCCAGTATCACTGGGTTTCTGTCGTTATCTTTAAGGCTGAACATCGAATCAGGTGGGTCTTCCC
>UZAE01001363.1:0-13673 GCA_900617975.1 Rodentolepis nana
CCAAATCGACTTTTTTCACTTTGATGTTCCATCCCCTCTGTGAAGCCTGAAGTCAACTAAAGGGCCAATGATAACTGTCAAAACGCCTGCCATTTGATATAAATAAATAGAGGCATAAGCTGACACGATAATATGGCCATGCGTCCAATGACTAATTTAAATGTGACTAAAGAACCTCCAAAAAGTCGTTTATTTTAACAACAATAACTTTATATTGATTAGTCGATTCACCTTAGAATTGATACAATTGTTGCCATCCACCTAGTATGGATATACTATTAAGTTAACAAGAACGGAAGTACTCTTCATGAGTGCCATAAATAAAAGGTTATGGAGACAAACTTGGGAGTGCATGATTTGAGCCAGAGACAAAGCAACCTTAATTCTACCAATTTCTAATTCATTTTCACAAAAAAAACAACTATTGTAATTAGCTGATAGGCGCATAATTATCGCGAGGTCATTCAGCTGTTTCATGTTTAACATTTTATAAAAGATTTCCTATTTGATAACTATATCATTTATTCTCAAATTGAACAATTTTTACATATATTATCTGATCTTTAAAGACGGAATGACGGATAATCTCGGCAATCGTTTAATATTGGTTACCCAATTATCTCAATCTTATAAAAACTGAAAGATGGTAAACTTCGAGTAAGGAAAGTGTCTTCTCAACATTCGAGGGAAAATGATTCCCTTATTCTGCTCACTTGCTTTGGCTCAAATTTCAAAATCCTTGAAAATCTATATCTGGAATGTTGACTGCCTGTTTTAGGACTTGGACACATGACTTCACACGAGGGGGAAGACGTATTGACATTGCTTCCAAAGTTTCTTGGCTTCCTCGCCTTTACACTATGCAGAATCTTCATTATTTAATGTCGGTTGTGAGTTTTTTTACTATTACTTGTATCGTTTAATACATGGAAAATACACACTGAAATTTATTAAAAATGCGCAAATGGGCGCCTGAAGGTAAATTAAATGCAATTACACCTTTCCATTAGGCGTGTCTATTATCATATCAGGGATAATCTACAGAATAGCACTTTCGAGTTATATAGAAGAATGAGCGTAATTTGCTATCGATTAGATGTGCTAAACGACAGACGTACTTGACAGCGAACATAAACGATAATTTTCTCAAAGTAACCTTCTCATAATATATGCTTAAACAGGCGATAGGATATCTGGTTCCAGGGCCATAATCGATGCCAAAATTAGTGGAAAAGGTGTTTTCGGATGGCACTGCAATTACCTTCACCACAGATATTAACGCATTCAGTACAGCTAAATGAATAGTCTAGATGCTAATGACAGACCGTTATCCCATAGGTCATTTCCCATAAATGGAGTATATGAACATTTTATTCCAATCCAAAGAACTTACTCTGCGGTCTTGAGTCGTGTTTTTTTTACATTTTACCTCTTTCCCATTAATAGTCAGGGTACTTGTCGTTTTCTTAAGGATTAAAAGCTTATACTAGTCTAGAGTTCATTTCAATTTATTCCACGACAGTGGGGATTTGGATAGTATCTTCCAAATTTATATTTTGATACTCCCTCTTCTTCAGATTAGCAAAACCAGACTAATCGATCGCTATTGCTAAAGACAGAGAAAGTCAAAAGTCGCCACCTGGATAATGAGTAATCGAAATGAACTAAAGTCTATCCTGGCCTAGTTAGCCAGCTTCATTTCAGTACTTTAACTTCCGATATGATCTCAGTGTCAGTGTATTGTAATTTACTAATGTCATAATAAATTGTTAACATGCTAACAACTACTAACCCCGTTAGTTGAGACATTTATGAGTTTTATTTAACAAGCTCATTTTACTTACTGTTATTAAGTAGCACGTTATTTCGACATCATTTGTAACAGATAGCAGAAAAAAACGATTTTGAAGCGAGGTAACTGACTTTTAGATAAGTTGACTTTACTGCACAAATTTTAGCAGCTAATTCCCATTCCCTGAGCTAATTTTAATAGACAAGCTGCAAAGAAAGCCAAATTAAACTAGTATCAATCTTAGCCACATCAATTCGTTCAATCTAATTTATATCATGCGACTTTCTTCCTATATGAACGACCTTAAAACTAAGCATTCGTTTGTCCAATATACTCATATAGGTAAAATCTCAACCTTATTAGAACGTACTAGAGGATATTAATAAACCGTGAAGTTTAGCAGGTCTTAGAAAAGAACTATCTAGAAATTAGAGTGATTTATTTTATATTGGAAGAGATTGGAAAGCAAATTTAGAGTTTTACAAGGGTCGCCAGTGTCAATGCTTTCGGAAAACTGAAAAAAGTCGGGTTAAGTTTTAGCATAATCGCGAATTGCTGTCCCATAGGGTTTCATTTATCTATTGCTTATTGGTATTCCCGTGGTATTGTGCCACTAACCTCAAAGTCCGGAACGCCTAAACTCACAATTCAAGATCTCTGAGATAGAAGGAAGCATGAAAATAAAGAAATCTGATCAGAATTTCTGTAAATCAGTGATTCCAAAATCAAAGGCATAGGCGCTCATCAACAACAAATCACTAACCTCCAGCGAATTATCTTCATGAAAGGTCACTAAAATAGCCCACAACGATGGTACATGTAGAAAACTTTTCAAGTTCATATTTTTTATTATGAAAATAAAGCGTACGCACTTCCTTATAGTACCAGAGCTTGTTCAATTTTGCCCCAAATCCATCTTCATACTTAACTTGACCAGTTTCCCACTACCCTGGGTGAATAAATGATTCTATTTTTTTAAATTCCATTTTTACTTTTAATAATTAGGTTATTATCGGAACCAATCGCTTAATTTAGAAAATTAATTGAATATACGGCTTTCGCTTTAGTCATCAATGAGATAAGTCCTTTTTCTCTCTACCAACGAAAGTGTTTCCAACTATATTACTTCAAAGATGGTTATAATTGTGCAACCGGGTTGCTTGTCTTTAACTTTAATGCAATTCCACAAAAATATCCTAGCAAAATATCAATGAGTGCATTACGGAATGGTCTCTTAATCGGATTTCCATATCGTTAAAAGCGATCGTTTGTGAAAAATAATAATAATAATGATAAAGGAAAAATTTAAATTATTTAAACATTTAAGAATTTTCATCACAACGAAAGCCAAAGTGTATTTTCTTTCAATTGAAGCCTGAATTTGTTAATAAATCCAATGAGCAACAAAATTTTAAAATAAGAAAAGAAGCCACCTAACATTTATTTATAAAACTAAAAAAATTTTGTTTGTTTAAAAAATGTTGTTTACTATTTTTCATAATTTAACTTTGTGCAGTAACCAAACAATAAACTTCCAGTTGTAACACGGCCTTGCAATTCTTTGCCTTTTCAACTTATTTTTAATTGTGTGAAAACAAGGCAGCGCTAATACTAAAATAAACCTCCTTTTATAATTTGGCTGATATAGCCTCCTTACAATTTATTAATCTCAATAGCTAGCAGGAGACAGACTGAGAATTGAAGTGCACCACTGAACTATTGGACGATTGCTGAGGAAGAACCGAGTGGTAGAAAGGTGGCCTGACTTAAATGCGGACACTACAAAATCGTAAAAGTATTGTGGTGCAACGAGGGACTATGATTTTATCTCATTTTCAATTATCTCCATGATTGTCTCAACAGAAGGAACCTTCGTCCCCTCGTGATGTATTGTTAAACTACAAATGTGTTTGAACTGAACATCTATATCATTTCCAATCAAGGTTTAACTGAGCCGAGATATATCATGTCCTCTTTTCCAATGGCAATGGGATTGAATTCGATTAAAAATAAGTATTTAAAATGTTGAAAAATTTTAATATACTTTGTTCAATTCTGCCAATAGCAAGATGTTGTTTCAACAGAACAAACTGCGAATTGTACAGAATGTTTTTTTCTTAATCAAAGCATAGAAATTGAAGACTCTGTTTTCTTTTAAATTAAATTCTAGAATTTTCTTTTTCACGTAAATGTCAATTTCTTATATTTACCATGTCATCCGAAAAGTTCCGGCTGACATATTGACAATGATATATTGTCTATATTAAGGGTTTTGTTTGCGTACTTTCCAGTTAACTGATTAAAAGAAAAATCTCAAAAATTTAGTAAAATTAAACCGCTTTTAATTTGCTATCTAGTATTTATCGCCTATTTTCAGATCATAAAATTTAACGCTTATCCCAATACGAATGGTCTCAAATTACTCAAAAATGTGAGAATTCAGATTTTATTTACTTGTACAGCTATGGCTTTACATAAGTCACATTTGTCATTGATCAGACCATGTCCAAGAAGAAAACATTTTTCTAAATAGAATAAATTACATAGCATTTCCTAATCATGCTCAACTGACAGTGCTCATTTTATTCAATCAGAAATGTGCGTTTGCGTGAATTACGTAGCTTCAAGCATGAAATAACGTCGGCACTCATGTGAAGCACATGGATATGATTGCGATAATTCGAATGCAGCTAAAAAGGAGTTGGGGGGGAGGTGTGAGGAATCCAAGACCCAATCAAAGGCTGATCTCTTGTCAATCACCATTTACACTTATTTGAATTAAAGCCTTATGAGCGTTGGCAAAAGTGGAGTTTAGAGAATTCTGGCATCTATTTAGGGATGAATAATTCATTTATGAACTCTAGTGCATTATGAAATGTTATATCATTAAAATCTAATGAATTTAAACCTGTGCTCCATCGTTTGCCCAAATTCATCTTTCTCTCTTCAGAGTGTCAACGAAACGAACAAAGTTTCAAATCGGGAGGATAAGAAAAAATGCCTTTGGAACGGATTCCAATCATTAAGTGTTGTGAGTTCGCTGGAACTTGAACAATATTAATTTTTCAAAAGTTTACTCCATCCATTACTTGAACCTCACACTTTTACTATCCATTAAAGGGTAATTTAGACTAAGTGACTGCCAAAATTGAGACATCACAAATGTCATCCAACGGTGAAAGCTTGCACGTCTTCAATTTGGATTAGTTTGAAATTTTGACAACTAATAAACAATACGCGTGGAGAGGAAGAGGGGGGGGGGTTGTGGCAATGACACCATGTATTGATACGCGAAGGGCACTGAGTTGTAATAAAGCACTTTACTTAATGTTACGAGGACTGCAAATCGGTATTCCTGAACAGACTGTGCCTACTCAAAAATTTTACTCTCTGACAGAAATAGATATTTTGAGTAAATTCTTTAGCCATTTAAATTAAAATATAAAGTTTCATCGATTTCCGGAATCTTTAATAAGCGTCTAGTAATTCTAATGGTATAGTTTCAACCAGGATCGAAAATTATTGGAACCCATTTCAGATTTCATTATGTAATGATAAGTTTATAACTCACAAATTTCATCCTCTGATAAAATGACTATGTACATAATTAATGGTCGCAAAATCATCCATTTTTAAATTCAAACCTCCACGATAGAATCAATCAATGTATCAAGTACGTGGAACTTAAGGCGTTATGGGTGATCTTTGGCTTTGGTTGACCTAACTGTCACGTGAAACCACAGATACTATTACAAGTACTGTTTTTTTAATATTTAAAGTAATTTAGTAACTTTTAATTATTTCAATTCACTTAGACAATTTTTTTAAAAATTGTGACATTTGACTAAATTCTTAACTGAAATTTCTTTCCATCCATCGGAAATCTAATAGTCATTCAATTCCATCTGTTGTCGGGTTAAATTCTTCTAAAATATTATCAGAAATGGAAAATATGGGGATAATTAATAATACCTACTCTTGTGATTTTGAAAAATAACAAGATTTAACTAAAGATATCAATTACTATAAAGGTTCAATTGAAATGAAACATTAAAAATCGTTTTGTTTTAACCTGCCAATAGGAGGCATATCATATTGAAGCATTTGAATATTTGCTGATAAAGAAAGAAAACAAAACTGGACTTACTTTTCCCACTTCGAGACTGTGTTTTACTAAACCACGACGTATTTAATTTCCAAATTGGTTCATGTGAATTCAGACGCTCACTGGATAAAGCTAAGATTGGATTAGTCGTTGTTAGTCTTATATGTGGCCTTGTAGTGGTCAGTAAAACAGCAGTAACATTGACGATATCTGTAGACTTTCCAGCATGAAAACATCCCCAAGTCCCTTGCACAGCAGCATTGTGTCTGTCAATGATATATCGAAACTTCCAAATGTTGTACATGTCCCGAACAAAGAAATCTTCGACACACTCGACACTGAACAACTTTGGTTTGTCGGAACAGTCTGGTAATGAACAGACTCGTCGGCAGTTCTCTAAACATAATCGGGTCTCTGGAACAAGGGGACAGAGTAGGTGAACGGAATGTTCCTTGGAAGGCAGTCTGACTTCACAAGTTATTACTATTACATCGGAGGATTCGTCAACGTAAATGATGAATTCGTCTGGGATATCTGATTCTGCGGGGTCAAGGGCAGATTCAGTCGGGACATAATGAGATGGAATGGGAAGTTGGTTTTCACTGACAGGAAGTTCCAAGGCTTCTTCATTTATTCCTAAGATCTCATCCAGTTGGTCGGGATCACCGCAAAATACTCCTGAAATAGTGATATCAGCTCGAATAACGTGACTATTTTCCCATTGAGTTAGTATTCATTACATTATACTAAAAATCAGATGTACGGCTATGGACATGGTTCAAGGAATTTCGGATTCGTATCACTCTTGCTGTCCTCATTTTCTGTGATATTTATCAGTATTTAATAAAATTCACCTGTTTTAGTGTTATAATAAGTTTAAAACATAGTATTCAGTGTTAATTAAATTTGCGGGCATATTCTTGCTCTTTAATTTCTAACAAAGGAAATAAAATTTACAATTTTAGTTTATATTGAGATCTCTGTTTTAAAAAATTTGTAGGAAGCATCTAATAGCATAAATACCAGTATTAGAAGCTCAATCCTAAGAAAAGAATTCAATATCGGTACATTTTGATTAAAATTTAGTACTTTTAAATGCAGTGGAAGGTGAACAGTGATTTCGCATCCATATTTGACATTTCAATGTCGAATAATGTTTTTTTGAAGAATTATTTATATTTTTTTCCAAAACTATTTCAAAATCTATTATTCCCAATCAAAATTCACAGATCTGTCCTAAGTCTGTGGTGATATGTTCTATATGAATCATAAATGAATCCCTTCGAATTTTACCTATATTCCAAATCTAACATGCTCCCTTAACAAAAAAGAAGAAGTTAAGCCACTTCGTGAAAAAAATATTTGCAAAATAAATGTAAACTCTGGAAGACAAATATGCGCGATATTATGCACAGGACGAGCTTAAGGGAAATTTTCTAAGATTTGTAAGCTGGGGAAAGTGTAAAGTTATCGGTAGGCTTTGAGACTTTAAAATGGGTTTTTAAAAATGCAAGCATAGACTTGGAAATTCATAGGAGTGCTATCACAAAGTATCAAATGATGAAGGTTCCAAATAACTCTCATCGGACCCAAATATGTGATTCCATTGGCGTGTGCTTGCAGGTTCTTTCACTTCAATTTAAAGCAACTTTAAATTATGAAGCTATTCTCAATTGGCCAGTCTTATCATGATTATAAAATTGTTTTTGGACACAACTAGATAATCAGTTGTAAAAAAAGATATAAATAGTAAGATTTAAAATGCAACTATCCAATTTAGCATTTTATACCCCGCGGCCATACGCCACCATACGCCATACTCTTAATAGGAATTAATAAATTTTCAACTACATTCTAATTACACTAAAATATTGTGATATGATCCAGTAAGCAGTTTAAAGTAATTTAGAATTGTGATGTCTCTTGAATAATTTAAATGGAAAAAGTCAATTTTGAATGATAAAATGAACCATCTTAATAGAAAAATTGGTAATCAGTTATCTTTTTAATAAATAAGGATCCAAAATTCGGGGATCAAATTAAGTAACAGTCATTGTTACACTGACTTCTATTCTCAACAACTTTTTGTTCAATTTCTCTGCTTCGTCGGTTTCCCGGCGCAAAACCTTCAATAATTATTTTCCTTTGCCTTGTTTTATGAATATATTATTAAAAAAACGTGGCGTTGTTTACTTGAGAGCAAGGAAACAAGCGACTGTAATATAAATAATCAAGATAAAATATTTTGAATATATTTGTGCCTTTTGAACATGGCTAAATATGAATGGCAATATTGAGACAGTGTTATCATTGCTAATAATAAAAGTTAAGTTGATTTTCAGTTAACAGAGTATCCGCAGATTAAACCCATTTTCTCATTTCTTCATTGCTGAAATTTTGGAAAATTTATTTGCCTTGAACTCGCGCGAATATGTACGGTGTGGTTTGCCTCCTTGAGAAAGATGATTAATGGAAAGCGGAATACTTAGATCTCCATAAAATTATGTGCTCAAAGAACAAATTTCTTTCTAAAGAATTCCCGTTAACCAGATCCTATTTCAAGTAAAACAATCGATATATTGTTTCATTTTCCATTTAAAGTGAAATCCATCGATTTTTTAAATGAACCCCTTCCATTATAAATTTTAACGTACCTTCTATTGTAAGTGTGGGAAGAAATTGGTAAAACTTTGACTTTACCTTTATATTACATAATATCTCGACCGCAGATTTGATATATTTTAATGATTGAAAGGTTAAGTTGCCAATTCATCTTTGAAATAGATTATGAAATAGAAGGTTTTGGCTAGATAAAATTATTAAGACATGAAAAATCCCTTTTTATTTTTATTATATCCTCTATCTATTACAACACCATCAGGCTTTTAAGAGGACAAATTCACAATTATCATCAAGACTGCCAACTATATATGCCTTGATGCTAACTGTGAGGATATTGTAATAGTGGATTTAAAAAGCATTGATTTATCATTTTTAACCTGCCATTGATTGATTAAATAATTGAATGAGGCAAACGGGATAAAAGTGGTCTAATTGCGTCCTAATAAGGCAAAAGATATATGAAGAACACACAGCAGCAAATAGAATGATGGCTTTCTTTTCTTTGATTCAAACTAATGATTAGCCTAATTTACTTTAAATTTTTCTTTTATACTTATCTAACTTCCCGATTACTGTTCTCCTCTTTTCCTTGCCAATGTTTCGAGCCATTATCTAAGGGTCTGCATTCTTCTCTCTACTTGTTCTATTACTGAAGGCAGGACCTCTATTTTTATAAAGCTGTAGTGAAGATATTTCAGCAAATAATCACTTCTGTGCTAGAAACCTATCAGCCGTTACCATCTGCAAATACATTGAGGTAATTCAATTAACAATCCCAACCTTCATGCGCGTGATCGAGTCTCATACATCGAAAAAAACAAAATTGTGCTAAATAATTTCACTGCTTATTGTAGAATTTGATACGATTTGATATGATTAACTGAAGTTGCATCTACATGGGGATAAATAGAGCAAAATGATATGGATTGAATGAGTACGTAATTAAAAAATTCTATATCATAAGGTAAAATGTTCCATTGGTATGTTCTTTCCTATTACAAGTTTGTTTTTTAAATTAAATGCGTCAAAAGAGGCGGCTAATGTGGTTATTTCGATAAAGTATATAAGTACTATTGATAGAAAAATATGCATTGAGCCTTCAAACATACCGAGGAAATAAAGACATCCGAGAAGTAGCTTTTGCGAGAGTAGCATTTTCGAAATTAAATTTTACCCATTTGATATAAACACATAGGAAAGTATAGTATATCCAAATTGAAGAGTATTTTGATTGGCTAAATGAAACGGCCAATCGTGTTACTGCAGCCATTCTTCGGAGCAGTTACATAGACTATATAATAATTAAAATGTCAGTAAACAAAATTATTATATTTTAAAATGTTTGATTTGCTACTAACGTTATATGTCACTTTGATTTAAGGACAAAACTATTATGACTGCAAAAATTTACTCAACAATGGCAACGTTGTCATTAGCATTGTAATTCATTTGAACTTAATTAAAACTAATTCAAGCAATATTCGAAGTGGGTTTATTCATACGGTCTCAAAAATACTTTACAGTCGAAAATGAGACTATTTTGAACTTTCCTTCCTTGGACGTTTTGTAAAGGACCAGAATTTAACTTCAAATTTGTCAAGTGCCTGGAATTTAATAGCTCCTGCTAATAAAGGAGTGAACTGAATTGTAAAATTTGTATTCAAGAAACTAAATAAAGAGAAATGTTACATTAATACCAAAACCGCGCCTAATGTCCTCAAGTGTTCAAACTAAGGTAACATGAATTCACTGACGTCATATTAGATAAATCCAGAATTTCGCAAACCGATCCATCATGAAGTAAACCGAAGGAGTTTAACAAAAGGAATTTAAGCACCGAATGTTGTAAGATCCTTTGGGTACCTGAATGCTTTCTCCAGCTTCCAGACTAGCTCGAATTAGTCAGAGACTTTTTGAAGCGGTAAATTGCTTCTTAATAACCCATGTTCTTTTATTGATGTGGTTTGTGTAAAATTGACTGGTTGAACGAGAAGGGGAATGGCATCAACGCTGGAATGGGGGATAATTGGGGCAAACAGCGGGAGGGGGGGGTTGTTGCCTGAGATTTGAAATGATTTCTTCTTCTCACCCCAAATAACACACGCTGTTGCTTATTGAAACAATCTTTTGAATAGGTTTGTACTGAACGTGATGCCAAAATAAAGGACGCCATTCCGAGTGAAGTTCATTTAACCGTTTTTGTCTTTACTAACTTAATAAAGATAGTTGAAGATATTTTTCTTATTGCTATAATTCTTCTAAAATTAAAGTAGCATTATAAACTTAACTAATTTAATTATCAAGTATAAGTTCCATTTGATAGCTACTTATTAGGTGATGTAAAGATTTGCATCGTCGCCGTTTCGGCACAGGGAATTTTTTCTTGGTTTAAATGTCAAATGCTTTTTTATTTGACAATGGAAATAAATACATGGCGAAGTATCATTCTGCCACTTTCCCTCTTAGTGAAGCTCAAACCTAAACCTTAACTCATTGTATTGATTTATAAAAAATGTTTCTTTAATAAAGTGGATGGCATATATTTTGCTAAGTGAACAATTGAGTACACAATTGTAGTTGAGTGTAATATTTTATCAAAAGGGAAAGTAATTTTCTTTCCACTCCTGTTAAAGCAGACTTCTATCACGAGGATGACGTTTAAATACTAGGAGTTTCAACCATCCACGTCCATTAGAAGCGATCGGCACCGGCTAAACGTTGCCCTTCTTTCTCCGAATATTCGCACATAGTTGGCAGCTTTACCCCACCTTCAACAGAGTTCCTTTGCCTTATGAGTATACGTTGCCTAAGGTGCACCACGTGGAGGTAATTCTATTGCACACCCCACCATTTCTGAAGAAATATCTTTTGTTAATACTAACTGCAATGCACAGAATTAGAATTACAATACATATGAAACCATTTGGAGATTACCTACCCATAAGAGATCGATAAAATTTGAACATTTTAACAACACGCATGCCTACTCAGATTCATTTTTTACTTTAATTTATTTCAGTCATTCCAGGTCTTGGTCGACATTGCACAGACAGCAACAATCCACTGAAATAAGCACTATTTCACCTCTTTGAATCTTTGAAACTCGATCATTCGAAGGAAAATCGATGTTCTCTGAGCTCATGAAACCAATCAAATTAAACATTAAGCTAATTCGTGGGTAGTTCAAGTGTCCAAATGGACATGTCTTAACTGAAAGTCATCTACGTATACAAATTGGTTCTTGAATTTATCAGGAGGCTATAACATGTTTAAAGCAAATTATAAAATAATAATTCTCGTTCACTTCATTCATTTAAACAGGAATTGCTCCTAATCTGCCTGTGATAGGAGAGATGAACTCCTTCAACATATTTTAATCGTCAAAAGTCTGTGAATAAAGAAAATTGGTTTAAAATACGTAGATATTGAATCATTGGTATCAGGAATCTTTCGATGAATTAGTTCTAGGAGCATTAGCATATTCATATTTCCTTTGAAAGTGCAGGTATTCGATGTTCAGTTTTCGAAATATCGCACAGCAGGGAATTTATTCATCATTTTCAAAGCTTAATAAATTTTGCTTCAAGCAAGACTACCTCGATATGACGATATCTTATTGCAAAGATAGCAATTAGTGTGGACAAGAAACTACAGTTGAACATCGTAAATATCACTAGAATGTACTCAAGAGTAAAGTTGAAGTGGATGGTAATATTGAATGGATGTTATTGCTTTTTTTCCTATTGAAAACAGCTAGAAATATTATGTTTATTGGGACCTTATCTCAGTTGACCAGACCTCTTGGCAGTTTTACGGGAAACAGTGTATTTTGACTATCCCTTTTCAACCGTGAATCCGTGATGATTTCAGATGCTGCACACTGTGAACTCTTTCAATCTCCCTCCCTCCGTTCGCCACCCACTGAGTTGGTCTTCACTGCATTGCTTTTACATGTCTATCGTTCTTGAGGTGTTGGAAACGACGAATCAATCCACTTAACTTGGTAATCTTCAAATCAAAACACTTCAAATGCAAACCATGACTTTCGAACTAAGCCTAAAGTTATCATTTTACTATTTTCAAATGAGATGGAAGGGTACTTAGCTTAACTCACGGAAATAGATCCTATTATTTACTCCACGGGATCCTTTGAATGAATCACATTTAGTCGATCGGCATTGTTGAGGCTAACGGCCTAATGGATGACACTCACCCATTCATGTCTTTTAAAACCTGCAATAATTTGACTCGAGGAGCCCTTGTAAGTCATTGCACCAGCAAATAGTTAATCCATCGGTAGTGAGAAATCTTTGCTCTTCTTTGTGCAATTATTCTTACGTAGTTAGCAGCTTTTTCATTCACAATTGTTTGCCAGAATTTTCTTGATGGAACTTTTTTGCCATGACAGTTCGGTTAAACCCAAAACTCCCTAGGTGTGTTAATCAATTTGACTGGGCCATGAGTTGAAGCGAGTTCTTTCACTGAAATAGGGCATGAACTTATTGCAAAATGTGAAATGTCATTATGCTAGGCATCTGCAGCAACTGCTTATGCCTTTCGGAATCCTATCATGAAACCGGGTGTCTTAAATATGTATGGTCTTTTGTGAAGATTTCTGTGTCTATTTTTTCAACGTCATTCTAGTATTAGTCGCTCTGTATATATAACAAGTCAGGGGTGTGCTATAGATTTACCTCTACGTGGTGCACCTTGGGCAACGTATACTCATACAGCCAAAAGGTCTTTTAATCGGCAGTTAACTTTTGACTTCAATTTACCATGACCCCACTGTATGTCATATTCGACTACTATCACAGTACTCACCTCACCTTTTTTCTACCTTTGTGTCTGTCTGTCTCTTTTACGTCCGTGAATCATTATTCTGCCCTGCTTCTCGACATTTTGTCACTTTGATGTTCCTCCTCCTCTCTATGAAGCCCGAGGTCAGCTAAATGGCTAATGATAAGTATCAAAACGCCTGCCATTTGAAATGAATGAATGAATATAACAAGTCCTTTTTGATCTCCTGGAACTTGGAAGAGTGACTTCAACTTTGTTAAGGAATTTACGATGGTCAATTATTTTCAGCATTTGAAAGAAAAAGTTGAAATTCTACTGAAATTCTATTTTTTTCCTAATTAGTGCACTATCAAT